>JAJPUD010000123.1:0-73692 GCA_023553655.1 Myrmecobius fasciatus | reverse complement strand
TTTTTTTTTTTTTTTGCTTTTTGCTTTTTGCTGAGGCAATTGAGGTTAAGTGACTTGCCCAGGGTCACACAGCTAGGGAATGTTAAGTGTCTGAGACCAGATTTGAACTCAGGTCTTCCTGACTTCAGGGCTGGTGCTCTATCCACTGCGCCACCTAGCTGCCCCATGAATTTACTTCTGTACATGTTGAGTTTGATGTCAACTGGACATGCAATATGAGAAATCCAATAGGCACTTGAAAATTCCTGTCTTGAGGTCAGCAGAGAAAAATCGGATCAGATAAGTAGAGTTGAGAATCATCCATAAAAAGATGGTAATTGAATCCATAGGGTCTCAGGAGATTCAAAAGTGAAATTTTATACAGTGAAGAGGACCCTGGACAGGCATCTGGGGTCACACATGGTTTGCAAGTCTGATGTAGATGAAGATTCAGCAAATAAGACTGTAAAGTTTAATTCAGATAGATAAGAGGGAAACCAGGATAGAATAGTGATATGAAAATCTAGAAAGACAAGTCTGGCGATGAAAATGGTGATACATGCAGAGAAGTCAAGAAGGTTGAGGATTGAGAAAAAGCTGTTAAATCTGTCAGCTAGAGCAGCGAGGTGGCAAAGTGGTTAGAGTGCTGACTTTGGAAGCACGGAGACCTGAATTCAAATTCAGTCTCAGACATTTGACACCTAAAAGCTATGTGACTCTGGGCAAATCACTTAACCTTGATTGTCTCCCTTGGGCTTCCTTCTCTTACCCCCCTCCCCTCAAAAATTTGTCAGTGTGAAATTATTAGTAGCTTTGGAGAGAGTAATGATGTAGGAAGCCAGATTGTAGTTTTAAAAAGAGTGTGAGAGGAAATGGAGGCACTTAATATGTAGAAGACCTTTTCAGGGAATCTAAGTGACAGAAGAAAGTTACAAGATTATGATAATGGGGATGGTGGATCAAGTAAGGATGTTCTACCAATAGATATGGAAATTCTGAATTTTGGCTTTAACATTCCAGAGACTTTCTTTTGATGGCATTTGTAGGCAGTATTTGTGTGTGTGTGTGTATTTATCTTGAACTTATCCTCTTGTTCAAGACCTGGGCAGTTTTCGTGCACGATTTCTTAAAATATAGTGTCTAATCTGTTTAAAAATCCAAATTTTGAGGAAGTCCAGTGTTTTCTTCAAATTAATCTATCTTTGACCTGTTTTCTAGTTTGCTTATTTTTGATATTAGATATTTTTCATTCCAATATTTCTAGTTATCTTAGTTGTTGATTTCTCTTTGTTCTGTTTAATTTTCTGATTTACTACTTTTTCTTCCAAACTAGTTATTCTTCCAGCTCTTGAGTTTTAATTTCTTCTATGTATTCATGTAATCCTTACAGTAATTCCTTTTTTTCCATTTGAGTCACTGTAGTTATGAATGTTACTCTTTCCTTTTTGGGGAATTTTTAGATTTGTGATAATTTTTTATTTTGCTTGATGTCTTTTTTGGTTTACTCTTTTCTTACAACTTTAGCTCCTGAATTTGGCCTTTGTGACAGGGCCATCATCTTTATCTGGCTGGATTTTTGGATGAATCTTAGTCTCTTCTCGATACTGTTTAGAGCATTGAGGTTCAGAATGCTGTATATTCAAGCCCTCCTTATATAATGGTCTCAGAACAGGTTGCTCATAAAGTTAGAACCTTGGAGTGATACTTTTACATTTTTTATTTCTTTTTTAATTATTAAAGCTTTTTATTTTCAAAATATAGGCAAAGATAATTTTCAGCATTCACCCTTGCAAAACCTTGTGCTCCAAATTTTTTTCCCTCCATTTCCCTATCTCCTCCCCCAGACATCAAGTAATCCCATACGTGTTGAACATGTGCAATTCTTCTATGCATATTCCCACAGTTATCATGCTGCACAAGAAAAATAGATCAAAAAGGAAAAAGAAAAAGAAAACAAAGCAAGCAAATAACATCAAAAGAGTGAAATACTATGTTGTGATCCACATTCAGTCCCCCCAGTCAACCTCTGGGTACAGATGGCTCTCTCCATCACAAGCCCATTGGAACTGGCCTGAATCACCTCGCTGTTGAAAAGAGCCGTGTCTGTCAGAATTGATCATTCTATAATCTTGCTGTTGCCCTGTACAATGATCTCCTGGTTCTACTCACTTCTCTTAACATCAATTCATGGTTGTCTCTCCAGGCCTCTTTGAAATTATTCTGCTGATCGTTTCTTATAGAACAGTAATATTCTATAACATTTGTATACCATAACTTATTCAGCCATTCTTCAACTGGTGGGCATCCACTCAGTTTCCAGTTTCTTGCCACTACAAAAAGGGCTGCTACAAACTTTTGCACACGTGGGCCCCTTTCCTCTAACAATATTTTCTGATCCATACTGCATTTTGAGCTGCTAGCTCTGTACTGATTGCTGCTGTTCCCCAAGGGTCCTGGTGTGGATTGATTACCTCCCTGGGGTTTTATTTGGGGAGCTCTATTTTTTGCTGCATCTAGACAGAAAGCTGGCAGCTATGTCAATGGCACTTGTCAGGTAGAACTGGAAGGTCGAGGGTATGTTTTTCTATTTCTCCCTGTGATCTCCATTATTATTGTCCACGAGCAGCATAAGTGAATATTTTGTGCATTTCTAGGATGGAAGCAATCACTTACAGTAATTATTTGTTGCATTTCTTCTATTATTTCTGTTCTATAGGATTTCAGGTTTTTGCTGGAGTAGGTGTGTGTGGGAGTTGGAAAACCTCCCTTTCTTCATGTAGCCATCTTGGCAGGCAGTTCTTTATAAGCTTTTTCAAATAAGTTTATATTATAACCAGTGTGAAGAGCCTGTGGTCTCCACTTCTGTCTGCTTGGCAAGTAAGTCAGGTATTTGCTGATAGAGGAAATTTTTAGGCTTTTTTGTTCACTTTGTTTTAGCAATTTAAATTAGTTAAACATTTGTAAGAAATTGCTGTGTTCTGAGTTTGTCCTAGAACTTGCCTTTTGGAATGAAAAACTATTGTCATGATTACTTTGTCTCTTGAAAATAAAATCAGTCTTAAAAATTCAATGTTTTTATGATTTTAAAAGTTATTCCAGCTTATGCCAATTGAATTGTGAGTCAATAATAGTTTACTTTCCTTTGGAAAGGTTCCTTTAGGTATAATTTTGCTTAGTCTACTGCAGTATAGTATGTGGTGACAAAATGAAGTGGTAACTAAGAGTTAGATTTCACTATGTTTTACAATTAATTTTTTTAATCAAATGGTAATATTTGGACCCTTGGAATGTTCAAAGTATTGAGCACTTAATAAAAAGAGAGATCCAGTTATTTATCATCAACAGCCTGTATGTTTCTTTGGTATCCATGGGGGGAAATATATATATACGCATATATATATAATTTTTTTTTTGCTGAGGCAATTGGGGTTAAGTGACTTGCCCAGGGTCACACAGTTAGGAAGTGTTAAGTGTCTGAGAAAACTCAGGTTTCCTGACTTCAGGGCTGGTGCTCTATCCACTGGGCCACCTAGCTGCCCCCACCCCCTCCCCTATGGAATATATAAGGTCATTCAGTAAGCACTTGTTAAGTACCTGCTACAAGTTAAACACTGTGCTAAATGTTAGGGATACAAAAAGAAGTCCTTAAGGAACTCACAGTCTAATGGAGGAGATAACATGCAAGCAAACAGTTATGTACCAACAACCTATATATGGGACAAATAGAAACTAATTGAGAAAGAAAGAGGAGGCACAAGGATCAAGAAGGGTTGGAAAAGACTTCTTTAGAAGATAGGATTTTAGTTGGAAATTAAAAGAAGCCAAGAGGTCTAGAGATGAGTAAGGGAAGCATTCCTTGCATGGAATATAGCTAGAGAAAATGTCCAGAGCCAAGGGATGGAGTATTTTGTTCGAGGGACAGTAGGGAGGCCAATGTCACTGGATCAAAGAGTATATCTTGGGGTGGGGAAAGGTGTAAAAAGGTTAGAATGGGGAAGGGAAGGAAACTGGCTGGTTATGGAGGGCTTTGAATGTCAAACTGGGTTTTGTAGTTGATCCTGGAGGTAATGGGGAGCCACTGCAATTTATTGAGTAGGGCTTTAGAAGAATCACTTTACTGATTGAATAGAGAATGTATTGTACTGGGTAGAGACTTGAAGCAGGCAGACCTATCAAACTATTGTAGTGTAATCAAGGTGTGAAGTAATAAACAGTGTCAGAGGAGAGAAAGGGATATGCTTGAGAAATATAGCAAAAGTGAAATCAACAGGCCTTGGTAACAGCTTGGTGGTGGGTAAGAGATAATGAAGAGTCCAGGATGGCTTCTAGGTTGTGAGCCTGAGGGACTGAAGAGGATGATGATGCCCTTTCAAATAACAGGGAAGGTAGGAATAAGAGAAGACTTTGAGGGAAATGTAGATTGAGTCCAGTTTTGGACATATTGAGTTTAACATGTCTACTGGACTTCCAGTTTGAGATATCTGAAAGGCAGTTGGAGATTGTGAGATTGGAGGTCTGTAGAGAGGTGATTTGAGAATCATCAGCATAGAGAAGGTGATTAAATCTATGAGAGCTGATGAGATCACTAGATGAATTCCTATAGAGGAATAGGAGAAATAGGACCCAATAAGTCTGGAAGAAAGTTCCTGGGACTTTGAATCACTCTTTTGTGGAAGACAGCAATAATATGGAATAAGAAAGCATGCTTGAGATATGGAAGGAATGATATGGATTAGATCACAGATCTATTTAAAGTAGGGAGGTATATGTAGTCATATTTAGAATGATTAGAATCTCATGAGTTATAAATAGTGATGTTTGCAGACAATAGATTCATTTTTAGGTTCTAGAAGTAATTTTTCTTTTTCATAGTACCCTTGCTAGTTTGCCACCTACACTCCACGTACTTAATGGTATTGAACATAGCACAGTGCATTGTGAATTTTTTTATTTGGGTACTACCAGTAAGATAAAGTGGATAAAGGTTGCAGGGCTTTGAATCAGAGAAAATCAAGATCTAAAAAACCTGTGTCTTGACACTTTTTTGCTTTGTGACTCTGGGCAAGTCACTTTTATTTGGCTTAAGCACCTTAGTAAAACTACTTTAATCTGTCTCTAGAATTTCAGATCTGGCATCATTTGTTTTTTAGGCAGAATCTAAGTTGGAATGCTTGACAATTTTTTTTTAGTTGAGTTAAAAAATATTTTATTGTTCTTTTTATCTTTAAAATGAAATTAAATGAAGATTTTTGTTCCCTTCAGAAAGAGTTGGAGAAGTTATCTATTAATTTCTCTTTGGTTTGAGTTATGTCAGCAGAGATTTTAAAGCTTCAATGAAGGATGTTTGAAATTAACATTTATAACTAGAATAATTTAAAGCTGGAAAGAACAGTTAGATGGATTGAAAACTGACTGAAAAACCCAATCCACACAGTTGTCATTAATGCACTTTGCCTTGTAGGGAAATCTAGTGGACTGCTGACGGTATCTGCTTGCTTTGACTTGAATGGTAACATATATCGACAAATTTGCAGTTACTTTGAATATGAGACCTAATTAAATTATTGGATGACAGTGAGTCTAATTTAGTAAAATGAAGTGTAATAGGATAAATGCAAAATTCGTTCCTTGGATTTTTTTTTTTTTAATGAACATATGGAATAGGGAGGTATAGATTGACAGGTGATCTGAGGATTTTAGTAGTTGCAATGAATATATAAGTCAGCATTTTTTATGTGGCAGCTAAAAAAGCTAACATGCTAAGGTGAATTAAGGAATGCATAATGTCTGGAAGGAATTGCTGTCTGGGCATGACATGACCTATACTATGGTATTCAGTTTTTGATATCTTTTTTATGAATGATACAGAAAACCCCTTGAGTATTTCCAGAAGAGGACTGTGAGAATGGTGAAAAGATTGGATAACATGACCATAGGAGCATAAATTGATCTTTTGAAGGGAACTGGGAATATTTTGTGGGAGGTTAGGTATGGGTTCAGAATAGAGATTTTTAGTTATCTTAATATATTTGAAGCATTGTTGTGTGGAAGAGAGATTTTATTTATTTATTTATTTATTTATTTATTTATTCATTCATTCATTCATTCATTCATTTATTCATTTATTCATTTATTCATTTATTTATTTATTTATTTATTTATTTATTTATTTATTTATTTATTTATTTATTTATTTATTTATTTATTTATTTATTTATTTTGCTAGTCCCCAGAAAGCAGAAATAATGGATTTTATAGAAAATCAAATTTATTTTGTGAATTGAATGTATTCCTCAATGTTTCTAACAACTAGAATTCTGTAATCATAAATGGACAGCTTGAGAGGGTAGTGGATTTTTCCTAATTTGAAGTTTTCAAATTGTCAGGGATATAAAAGGGATTTTTGGTCATTTGTGGATTTTATTTAATTTTTTAATTTTTTTTTTTTTTTTGGTTGAGGCAATTGAGATTAAGTGGCTTCCCCAGGGTCACACAGTCAGGACAGATTTGAACTCGGGTCCTCCTGATTCCAGGGTTGGTGTTCCATCTACTGCGCCACCTAGTTTGCCCCATTCGTGGATTTTATTAACCTTTTATCTCTTCTATCTACATTTTGTGGAAAAGACACCATCCAACAGAATTTAACAGTACAGAAAAGGATCTTAAAGATCATCTAGTTTAGCTAGCAGCTTTGTTTTGCTTTTAATCTTAATTTTATTTTTTTCAGATAAGGAGACTCTCCTTTTTCTTCCCAAGCACACTTTCCCACTTTGAAAAAGAAGAAACAAAATATCTTTGTAACAAATATTCATTGTCAAGCAAAAGATATGCATAGGTCTTATCCAAAAAAATTACATCTCAAGTCTTCACTCTGAGGCTAATGCTTCTTTTTCAGACGATCTGAATAACATGTTTCACCATGAATCTTCTGGAATCTTATTGGTTATTGCATAGGTTAGAATCTTGAATCTTTCAAAAATGTTTGGTTTTGTAGTATTGTTACTGTAAGAATTGCTTTTCTGGTTCTGCTTTATTCCATATCAATCTTTACAGGTTTCTCTGAAGACATTTTTCACAATACAGTCTTTTCTTACAGTACAATAATATTCTGTCACACTCATAAGCCATAATTTTCTTCACTCATCAGCTAATTAATTGACATTCTGTTAGTTTCCAGTTCTTTGCCACCACAAAAAGAACTAATATAAATATTTTTATACATTATAGATTTCTTTGTTAGATTTCTTTGGAGCATAGACCTAGTGGTGATACTGACTCAGAGGTATAGTTAAGTAACTTTTGGGGTATAGTTCCAGATTATTTTTGAAACTGACTTTGCTAAATTGCCAGCACAAGAAAGAATCTATAAATATTTTTGTACCTTGGGAAGTACTTTTCTTATTTCTTTTTTTTTTCTGGTTAGATAAGGGTTTTTTTTGGGGGGGGGGAAAGTCATTCTATTTATTTTTTATTTGCAAAACATATGTATGGGTAATTCTTCAACATTAACCCTTACAAAGCTTTCTGTTACAAAATTTTCCCCCCTACTCCCTACCCCTCCCCTAGATGGCAGGATATCCACTACATAATTATGTTAAAATACTTGACAAATTGAATATATGTATACATATTTCCACACTTATTGTTGTGCAAGAAAAATCATATCTACAAGAAAGAAAAATCAGATAAAGGAAACACAATGCAAGCAAACATCAATTGAGAGCATGAAAATGTTGTGGTCCACATTTCACATCCCTCTCTCTAGGTGTATATGGCTTTCTTCAGTGAACAATTCGAAGTGGTTTGAGACATTTCATTGTTGAAGAGAGCCATGTCCATCAGAATTGATTGTCATATAGTATTGTTGTTGCTGTGTATAATATTCTCCTGATTCTGCTCATTTCACTCAGCATCAGCTCATGCAAGTCTCTCCAGGCCTCTGTGAAATCATCCCGCTGGTTGTTTCTTACACAACAATAATATTCCATAATATTCATATACCATAATTTATTGAGCCATTCTCCAATTGATGGGCATCCATTCAGTTTCCAATTTCTAGCCACTACAAAAAGGGCTGCCACAAACATTCTTGCACATGTGGGGCCCTTTCCTTCCTTTATGATTTCTTTGGGATATAAGCCCAATGGAAATGCTGCTGGGTCAAAGGGTATGCACAGTTTGATAACTTTTTGAGCATAGTTCCAAATTGCTCTCTAGAATGGCTGGATCCATTCACAGTTCCACCAACAATGCATCAATGTCCCAGCCTTCCCACATCCCCTCCAACATTCATCATTATCTTTTCCTGTCATTTTAGCCAATCTGACAGGTGTGTAGTGGTACCTCAGGGTTGTCTTAATTTGCATTTCTCTGATCAATAGTGATTTGGAGTAACTTTTCATATGATAGAGATGAGACCTTTATCAGAACCCTTAAATGTAAAGATGATTTCCCAATTTATTGCTTCCCTCCTAATCTTGACTGCATTGGTTTTGTTTGTACAAAAACTTTTTAACTTAATATAGTCAAAATTTATCTATCTGGTGTTCAATTAAGAGTTCCATTTCTTCTTTGGACATAAATTTATTCCATCTCCATAGGTCTGAGAGAAACTATACTACGTTCCTCTAATTTACTTATAATATCACTCTTTATATCCAGAGCATGAACCCATTTAGATCTTATCTTGGTATGTGGTGTTAGATATGGGTCAAGCCCTAATTTTTTCCACACTAATTTCCAATTTTCCCAGTAGTTTTTGTCAAATAGTGAGTACTTATCCTAGAAGCTGGGGTCTTTGGGTTTATCAAAGACTAAATTGCTATCGTTATTGCCTAGTTTGTCCTGTGATTCTATCCTATGTCACTGATCGACTACTCTATTTCTTAGCCAGTACCAAATGGTTTTGATGACCCCTGCTTTTTAATATAGTTGTAGATCTGGTACAGCAAGGCCACCATCATCAGCCTTTTTTTTCATTAATTCCCTTGAAACTCTTGACCTTTTGTTCTTCCAAATGAATTTTGCTACTATTTTTTCTAGCTCTGTAAAATAATTTCTTGGGAGTTTGATTGGTATGGCACTAAATAAGTAAATTAGTTTGGGTAGTATTGTCATTTTTACTATATTCGCTTGGCCTACCCATGAGCATTTTATGTTTTTCCAATTGACTAGGTCTGATTTTATTTGTGTGGAGAGTGTTTTATAGTTTGTACTTTTCTTATTTCTTTCATCTTTTTTTGGAGTATAGATCTAGTAAGGTTATTGTTGGATCAAAGTGTAGTTTAGTACAAAGTTATAGTTTAATAAGTTTGTGGACCTGGTTTCCAGTTGTTTTTCAAAATGGTTGAACTAGTTCAGCTTCACTTCTAGTGTAGGTTTTGTTTTGTTTTGTTTTTAAACAGGATGAATCTTTATCTTGTAAAAAGTATTTTCTGCATGTATTGATATAATCATATATATTTTTTTCTTGTTAACATTTTTTCTAATATTGAACCAGCCCTGGATTCCTGGTATAGATTGAATTTGGTCATACATTGTTCTCTTGCTAAAATTTTATTTGTGTTTTCTTCAATAATTATTTGAGATGTTGATCTGTAGTTAAACTTTCTGTTTTGATTTCCCTGGTTTAGATACCAAAACCATTTGTAGCATACAAATAAGTTGTTTGGGCTCCATTATTTTTCTAAAAAGCTATTGTAATAGTGCAATTAATTCTGCTTTTAAAATTCACTAACTAGTAAATTCATCCTATCTTGTCTCCTCCCCTCTCAGAGCCTGCTTTGTGAACTCATTTATAGTTTGTTTGATTTATCTTTTCTTAGATTTAAACCCTCTGTATATTGTTTAACTGAATATTATATATTTTTGTAGATATTTATCCATCCAATTTATATTATCATTTTTATTGTGATATAATTGGGCAAAATAATATCATTTCCCTTATTCTTCATTTGTTTGTCTTTTTCATATTTGATAGTGATCATTTTTGTTTTATTATTTGCTGCCTTCTCCTATAAACCCTGATTTCATCTATTAATTCTTTTTTTTTTCCCCCTTTTTCTGAGGCAATTGACGGTAAGTGACTTGCCCAGGGTCACACAGCTAGGAAGTGTTAAGTGTCTGAGGCCAGATTTAAAATCAGGCCTTCCTGACTTCACAGCTCCACTTAGCTGCCCTTTATCTATTAATTCAGTGTTATTTTTGTTTCTAATTTTGTTCTTTGACATCAGGATTTTTGTTTTTGTTGTTTAATTGGTATTTATTAATTTGCTGTTTTTTAAATTATTGTATTGGCATCTCCATTTCTTTGATCTGTCCTTTTATTGACAAAAATGTTTAAAGATAAATATTTTCTCTTAAGCTGCATCCCCAGTATGTTGTCTTATTGTTGTCATTGTTTCTAATGAAGTTTGCCATTTGTTTTTCTGTGATTTCTTCTTGAATTTACCTTTTTATTTTTAGGATCAAGTTATTTAGCCTCTGATTAATTTAATCTTCAGTGACCCTTTTATGGAATATAATTCATTGCACTTTGATTCACAAAATACATGCTTAATATTTCTGCTTTTCTGCACTTGTGAGGTTTTTATGTTTTAATACATGGTCAATTTTTGTAAGTTGCCATGTACAACTGAGAAATATGCATACTCCTTTTTTATTTTCATTCTGTAATAATCACATCTGTCATATATAACTTTTCTAAAATACCGGATATTTTATTTTTTTTTTAAGTTTTATCTAGGTCTGAGATTATTTAAGTTCTCACCTAAGTTTATGTTTTATGTTGATATTTATTGTCTGTAGCACTTTTTAGCAAAATATATTTTCCCCATTTATCTTTTTAAATCAAGTCTATTTTTGCAGTTAGCTTGTCTGAAATCATTACTCTTGCCTTTTTTTTTTTAAACTTCAGCTGAAGTAAAATAGAGTTTGCTCCAGCTCCTTTTTTTTAACATCTCAATGCTTCAAGTGTGTTTCCTATAAACAACATATTGGATTCTGTTTTCTAATCCATTCTGCTATCATCTTCTATTTTTTTGAAGTGAATATTTTTTGTTCAATCAGTATGAATCTGGACTCTTCCTACCAAAGTGAGAGTAAAAGAATGAAGTCCTTGTTACATATGTATGTATATATATACACATATATGTATATTCAAGGAAAACAAATTTCCCCATTGTCCATGTTCAAAAAATATCTTATTTTGTATTTTTGAATCCTTCGCTTCTCCTATCAGAAGGGTGATAACTTGTTTCATTATTAGTCATTTGGAATCTTGTTTATTCATTACAATAATCAAAGTTTTCAAGTCTTTCAAATTTGTTTTGACCATATTGTTCTCAGTTATTGGTTCTCTCACTTGACTGTTCATCAGTTTATGCTTATCTTCCTAGGTTTCTCCAAAGCCATCCCTTTCAATATTGTTTTTTAGCACAGTAGTTGTCTACCACATTTATGCGCTGCAATTTGCTCGATTGTTTTAGTTTATGGACATTCCCCCAAATGTTCATTTTTTTGCCACCTCAAAAAAAAGTTATCTTTTTGTAAAAGTTTGTTTTATTTAGGAATAATCCTTCACTCTACACTCCTCCTTTCCCTTTTCTTCTCTCTTCCTCTTTCACTCTGATTTCCACATTGGGTTTGAGTGAAATGCATTTCACCCAGTGTATCCATCTTTGTGTGTATATTTTCCTCCTTTGACCAGTTCAGATGAGAGTGAAATTCAAGTGTCAGCAAGTGTCCCATCCCTGGGGCCCTCTTCCCCCATTTGTGTATAGATCTTTGGATGTGCTCAGATTGTATGATATAATTTTCTCTAACCTCCCCCTAGCTCTTACTCTTCCCCTGCAAATGTATTCCTCTTTCCATTTTTCAGATCATCAAGACATAATAAAGCTACTTCCAGGCCTTGCCCAAGCCCTGTTGTGACCCCAAATAGAGTTCAGAGGGACAGAAGTATCATCTCTCCCATTAGAATATAAGTAGTTTATCTCTGTTTAGTTCGTTATCATTGTTTATTGATGCTTATCTTTTAATGCCTCTATTTAAACTTCAGAATTTCTACACATTTTTTATGTAAAATTATTAGGAATGTTTGGAAGTCACCTATTTTATAAAATACCCATTTACCCCTTTGTATGATTATGTTCCCTTTTACTGGTTGTTATTCTTGGTGATAAAGCTATATCCTTTATCTTTTATACTATTTTATTCCAAGTTTTTTTGCTCCTTTAGAGTGGTGGTTGTTGGATTATGTATGTTCTTGCCCATGGCTCCTTGGTAACTAAATTCTTTGTTTCCAGCTGCTTGCATTGTTTTTCTTTGACCTGGAATTTTTGAATTTTGTTTATGTATCTGAAATATGCCTGAAACTTTTCATTTTGGAGTTTCAGGAGGTAAATGATGAATTTTTTCTATTTTCAGTTTGCTTTTTGGATCTAAGACCGTGAGCAGTTTTCTTTCAAGATGTTTTGAAATAGAAAATCTAGGAGCTGGTGTTTTTTTTTTTTCTTTATAATTATGATGTCCAGGCTGTCTAATGATTTTTACATTTCTTTTTTTTCCCTTGATCTACTTTGTAAATTTTTTTTTCCTAATAGCAAAATAACTTATAGCTCTATTTTTTTTCCAGCCTTTTGACTTTGCTTCATTATTTCTTGTCTCATGAAGAAATTGGCTTCTTTCTGGCCCATGAAAATCTCCAGAGAATTTATTGATTGGGCATGGTTTTGAACCTCTTATTCCAGGCTATTAATTTTATTTTCAATTTTTTCTTCCATATTTTTCATTTCATTTCCAATTTATCTCTAGCACTCTTATTTCATTAATTTAAAAAAATTAATGCTCAAAAAGAAAAGAAACTTTTACTTCATCTTTCTAGGAATTCTAGTTGAACCTTGTGCCTGAGTTATGTTTTATTTTAAGGTTTTGCTTATAGATGTTTTGGAATCATTCTCTTTTAGGTTTTTGTCTTGAATATCCCTGTCATCATAATAGTAGTGGTGGAATTCTTTTTGTTTTTCTTTTCTCATTCTTCAGTCTTATTTCATGATTCGTGCTTCATGTTTGACTTGGGCTCTGTGCATATCTTGAGAGAATGTTTCGGCTGATCCTTTTATTGCTTTCTTGAAGTATTATGTTATATTATTATAGGATCTCAGGAGCAATTTAGTCTGGGGATCTGCTGGCTTTCAGTGCTTTCAAGTGATCTAATCCAGGGCAAAATCTAAATGCTTCCCCCTACTCTGAGCTCTGGAAGCTCCTGAGCTCCGAATTTGGGTCTGATCAGTAGTAGTTGGTTGCTGGACTCAACTACTTTCTAGTTGGAAAATCTGTTGATTGAGAGTGACACAATGTCAAGATTCTCTTTAATCTGGGAATCTTGTCTTTGTTATTCTTTCACAAGCTTCAGATTAAACTAGAAGCTGCAACTGAGTTACTGGGATCTGAACTGGGATCTACTGCCCAAAACATTCCATTGCTCTCTATTTGAGAACACCAGCTTGGTCTGCAGTTCCCCTTTTCAATCAGCTCTTGATTTATGATCTGAAAAAGAGATGTGGATGACAAAGCTGATAGTACCTGTTCCTTTTGTGGTGTCTAGCTTTGGGTCTTGGGGACTAAAGAGTGTTTCCCCATGCTTAGTATTCCTTTCTGTTTCCTGGTGTTGACTTGGGCTTGAAAATTGACTCGCTGTGACATTTTTTTCTTTTAAATTTCCCTATTAGGCTTTGGTCTAATACATACATACATACATACATACATACATACATACATACATACATACATACATACAAATAAATGTTTTTAATAGCTTTTTATTTTTCAAAATACATGCAAAGATAGTTTTCAGCATTCGTCCTTGAAAAATCTTGTTTTCCAAAGTTTTCTGTCTCTCTCCTCACATCCTTCCTTCCTTAGATAGCATTTTTTAATCCACAAAGTCAGTTAGTAAATATTTATTAAGCACTTGATGTTTGCCAGGGACTGGGAAATTGGATGTATAAAAAGAGGCAAAAGACAATCCCTGCCCTCTAGGAGTTAACATTTAATGGAGAAGACATCACCGAAGCAAACAATTATGTACAAACAAGCATATACAGTTTAAATAGGAAATAATTAAGAGAGAGAGGAGGCACAAGAATCAAGAAGGGTTGGGAAAGACTTCTTTAGAAGATAGGATTTTAGTTGAAAATTAAAAGAAGCCAAGAGGTCTAGAGGTGAGTAAGGAAAGCATTCCTTGCATGGAATATAGCCAGAGAAAATGTCCAGAGCCAATAGATAGAGTATTTTGTTTGAGGGACAACAAGGAGGTCAATGTCACTGGATCAAAGAGTATACCTTCCGTGGGGAAAGTTGTAAGAAGGTTAGAATGGGGAAGGGAAGGAATGTCAAACTGGGTTTTGTAGTTGATCCTGGAGATAATAGGGAGCCACTGCAATTTATTGAGTAGGGCTTTAGAAGAATCACTTTGCTGATTGAATGGAGAATGGATTGTACTGGGAAAAGACTTGAAGTAGGCAGACCTATCAGAAACTATTATAGTGTAATCAAGGTGTGAAGTAATGAACAGTGTCAGAGGAAAGAAGGGCCTTGGCAACAGCTTGGTGGTGGGTAAGAGATAATGAAGAGTCCAGAGTGGCTTCTAGGTTGTGAGCCTCAGGGACTGCAGAGGATGATATCAGCAAATGAATTAGTAGAGAGGAGGGGAGAATAGGTCCAAGACACAACTCTTGGACACAGAGAATGTGATTTGGAAGCAGATACACCAAAGGAGATGGAGAAGACAAAACAAGAGATAGTAAAGTGGAAATTTTTATTTCAAAATAAAATGATATCTGTTTGTATTTGAAGTAGGGTTGCATAGATTGAAGAAAGAAAATATTTATTATCAAGTGTATTTCCTTATAATGATTTGTTTAGGAATCCTGTTTTGCATACCTTTTGCCACACATTTGTCATCAGTGAAATTTTTGCAAATGAATCATACATCTGTGGAACTATACTTTTTGATTTTCTTCTCATTTGCCTTTTGGATGTATTCTCCTTGGCCAATGTGGAAATTGTCATTCAGTTTCAGTGATGTTTGCATTTTTGTTACCTCATTTAGAGTTTTCTTGGCAAAGATACTAGAATGGTTTGCCTTTTCCTTCTACAGCTCATTTACTATTGAGGCAAACTGGGTTAAGTAACTTGAGCAAAGTTAACTACAGCTACTAAGTTTCCGAGATTGCATTTGAACTCATGAAGATGCAGATCTCTTTCCTCACTCTATCCACTATACCTGCTACCTAGCTGTTCCATTGTTAAGAATATAAATTTAAATATATTTTCAGCTCTTGATGGGGGCCATGTAGCCATCTTGCTGCTTTCAGTGAGTAATTCCTTATGATTTGGTCAAGAGCATCTTACACCTGTGTTATTTTTCTTGTTAAGTAGGGGAGTATTTCGTTTTTGCTTTGGGTTGTTCTCTACTGGAATCTAAGCATCTGGATGGAAGATACTCATAAATAGGTAGACAATAGTACAATGAAGTCACTGTAGTTATTGGGTTTTCTAGATTTCAAAACCAGAATTTCATCGAGTGCCTACATGCCTTCATTACTTTTGGAAGTTCTGCAGTTCTGACTATAGTCCCAATATGTTCCACCTCTGTTTTGCAAATCTCAAGAAAATATCATGTAATATAAAAAGTTGCCATGTTATAGTATAGCTTTTGTTGAGTAGTAGTTTCATGAGTTTTGACAGTGCAACTGAAAGTACACTGAGATCCGTGCTTTATTGTCTTTTCCCAAGTGATCGAATAGATTGAAAAAGTATTTATTTCCAGTATTTTCTTGCCAACAAAAATTTCAGGCCAAATTTGTCTGGTTTCTTTGACATATACTGAATAAATTTATGTTATATTTTGCAAGGCATCAATCAACCATTATATGTACATCAGGTATAAATGCCTTCTGACAAATTTCAGTAAAAGGCTTCCACAATGAAGAGGCAAAACAAAATTTATCCTATCTTGATTTTGCTTGCCTGTATTTTTCATATCAAAGGAAAAATAGCTCATTACTTCTAGGAATTGACAATGTGTAATTTCATTGAATAAAGGACATGCCTCAGGGGTTATTTCATATACTTTTTTTTTTTATTTTTTTCTTTTCTTTTTTTGGCTGAGACAATTGGGGTTAAGTGACTTGCCCAGGGTCACACAGCTAGGAAGTATTAAGTGTCTGTGGCCAAATTTGAACTTGGGTCCTCCTGACTTCAGGGCTGGTGCTCAATCCACTGCCTCATCTAGCTGCCCCTTTTGCTTTTTATGGATAGATTTCTTCTACTGATGATGTGACAATAAGACCAACGAACTTAAAACAAATTTTTTAATGTAACAGACTAGTTAACTCATTGGCCTTTCTCTTTTATATATTTCTGAATATTTATAAACATTGACTCATTAATATGAGGTAGGGTCACATTGAAATATAGTAACATTTAGCTATTATAACTGATTTTTCACACTCATTTCCAAAAAGAACTATTTTTACTTCTCAGATATTGTGGCTCTTCATCTCTTTTGCCATAAACTTGGGTTTGAAAACCCTCTTGCTAATGACTTTTACATTGTGTGTTGTATAAGAAACTTTACTGATGGACTCATCGTTGCTGGAATCAAATGAGCTCCGTTTCACACATTGCAGTCATAACATTTACATCATTAAGTTCAATGTCTGAAAATTTACCATTCAGTGACTCAGATGGGATATTTCTTATTCTAAAATGTATTCATTGGAGGATCTCTTGGACTTTGCTTGCATCAGTTGAGGATACAAGCAAATCTATAATATTATGATATCCTAACTATAAATTCTGAAAATATGAATAACTAGAAAAAATTACATGCAATGATAAAATTTTATTTTACTGTGCTTTATAAATATTTCACAAATTCTATTGCAATTCCAAGTGGAAAAGAATAATAATTGGCAAAGAAACAACCCAATAAAAATGAATGTAGGAACATTTTCTTTTACAACAAAGTATAAAATATTTAAGTATTTGCTTTCTTTGACATATATTATTTGACAATATATTATTAAGAGGCCCTGTAGGCCTAATTTCTAATCCTGCAATTGTTGTCCATGTGATTTTGGACAAGGTACTGTCATTTTCTATCACGAATAGATCTTGAACTAGGACAGAGCTTGATAAATCCTTAGATGTTTAATGATTTCATCTCAGTGCATTTAAGGTTAAGATTAGGATTGAAGTCATTTCTGCTATCTTTTGAGGCAGTGTTGATAATGTGGTAAGAGAAGATTGAAGTTTTTTGTTTTGGTTGGGGAGTGGGAGAGAAATAAATAAGCTACTGTTAACTTTGCTAGGAGTAGTTATGACATGATTGGGGTGAGATGAGTTAATTGCCTCCCTAGTCCCAATCTAGCTCTTCTAAGGATCCTGATCTGATATGGTTTTCTGTTGGAGGTGGATTGTTGACTGGGCCTGATTAGTAAAGGAGACTCTAAGAAACTAAAGAACAGAAGTTCTTTTTATTCATATTAAAATACAAAGCTTTTCTTTGCTTGTTTATATGTAAACCTATTTTATACCATTCATTGTTGGCATTTCAGATTGGGATGAGGACAGTTATTAAAATAAAATGTTAGATTTAAAGATCATTTCCTAAATTTTGGGAGTGAGATGCAAAGTATGTATTCATTTGTTTTTTTTTTAATTGAATAATTTTTGAGTTCCTTTCCAACTTTGAATTTCTGTGATGCCTCACTTGTCATCCACAGTCATTTCTTTTTTTTTCTTTTTTTATTAAAGCTTTTTATTTGTATAACATATGTATGGGTAGTTCCCCAGCATTGATCTTTACAAAGCTTTCCATTACAAATTTTACCCCCAGTCCCTTCCCCTCCCTAGATGGCAGGAAGTCCACTACATGTTAATAATGTTGAAATGCTTGAGAAGTTATGCAAGAAAAATCCTATCTACAAGAAAAAAAAATAATCAGAGAAAGGCAACACAATGCAAGCAAATGTCAATAGAGATCATGAAAATGTTACATTGTGGTCCATATTTCATATCCCTCTCTCTGGGTGTATATGGTTTTCTTCAGTGAACAATTGGAACTGGTTTGAGACAATTCTTTGTTGCAGAGAGCCATGTCCATCAGAATTGATCATCATGTAATACTGTTGTTGCTGTGTATGATGAGCTCCTGGTTCTGCTCATTTCACTCAGCATCAGTTCATGCAAGTCCCTCCAGGCCTCTCTGAAATCCTCCTGTTGATCATTTCTTACAGAACAATAATATTCCATAACATTCATATACCATAATTTATTCAGCCACTCTCCAATTGATGGGCATCCCTTCAGTTTCCAGCTTCTAGCCACTACAAAAAGGGCTGCCACAAACATTCTTGCACATGTGGGTCCCTTTTCCTCCTTTAAGATCTCTTTGGGATATAGGCCCAATAGAAACACTGCTGGGTCAAAGGGTATGCACAGTTTGACAACTTTTTGAGCATAGCTCCAAATTGCTCTCCAGAATGGCTGGATACGTTCACAGTTCCACCAACAATGTATTAGTGTTCCAGTTTTCCCACATCCCCTCCAACATTCGTCATTATCTTTTCCTGTCATTTTAGCCAATCTGACAGGCCACAGTCATTTCTGATAAAGTCAGATTTTAGTAGTTTCAGCTTAGCAGGCATTTACTCAATGCATGCCATGTGAAAAGCACTATGCCACGGTTAGTAATAACTTAAATTTATACATATCTTTCTCTGTTGATGAATTCCAATGTTGCATAGTTGTTCGGAGATGATTCTTGGTTCTTAAAAGCTGTGTTAATGGAGCACAAGTTCTTGTAGAACCTACCACCAGAGAGGCTTTTTGAGTCTGTATCCAGGGATGGGCTCTGCTGTCAGAGAACCAGTCAAGGTAAGTTTAGAGAAACTTACCACCTAAAGGTTGATCACCAAATGATGCATTTTTTCTTTCCATCATAGAAACTCATGGAAATTGTCAGCTGAGGCAAAGAAGGAGACCTCACATGGACAAAATTATGGATCATTGAAGTACATTGAAGTATGTTAAATAGCTTCCCTCACAACAACCTGTGAGGTCATGCAAGTATTATGATTCCCAATTTAAAGATGAGGAATCAGCTTATAAAGATAAAAAATGAAATTAGCCCTGCCTTCAGAATCTTACAGCTTAGTAGTAGAATAAGATACTGTATATATAAGTTATTATAATGCAAGTTCCAGAGCCACCAGTTTTTTAGGATTAAGTTATATAGCTTTCAATTACTTTTTAATCCTTTGTCCAGTGGCCCTTTTTTATAATATAATTTTTATTGCCCTATGGTCAATAAAGAATATGATTTGATATTTCTATTTTTTACGTGTTTATGAACTTTTTCTGGCCCTAATACATATCTGTTTGCCTTTTTTTCTCTTTCTCATTTTGCTAAGGTGCCATGCAGTACTGAGAAATATGTGTGGCCCTTTGCATTTCTGTTTAGTAATTGTCAGAAATATAGTGTCTAACTTTTCTAAAATTCTATTCATGCTAAATATTTAGGTGGTAAGTCATTTGATGAACATGTTAAATATGTATATTAATTCATTGTATATGGTGTTTTTAAACTTTATATTTATTTTTTTAAATCAAACCTATTTTTACTGTTCTCATTTGGGATCCTGCTTTTTTTTTTTCTCATTAATTCAGCTGAAGCATTTATATATGTTGCTTTATACCCTTAGTTTAATTTTGTTTGAATATTTATGTTTCAAATGTGTTACTCCATAAACAACATATTGCATAGGCTTAGCTTGGAGATGTTGTGGATTTGGTTGCAGACCACCACAATTAAGAGAATATTGCAATAAAAGAGTCAAATGAATCTTTTGGTTTCCAATACATGTAAATGTTATGTTTACACAACATTATAGTCTTTTAAGTGTGCAATAATACTAAGTCTAAAAAAAGTATATCTTAATAAAATTTTTTTTTATTGCTAAAATATGCTTATTAACATTTGAACCTTTAGCAAATCGTAATCTTTTTTTGCTAGTAAAAGGTCTTGCCTTGATGTTGAAGTCTGCTGACTGATCCAGGCAGAATAGTAGTGGCTGAAGGTTGGGATGGCTATAGCAATTTCTTAAAATAAGACCACTATGAAGTTTGCTGCATGGATTGATAATTTCATGAAAGATTTTTCTGTAGTGTGTAGTGCTGTTTGATAGCATTTTACTCACAGTAGAACATCTTTCAAAACTGGAAATATTTTCTCAAACCCTGCTGTTGCTTTATTAACGAAGTTTATATAATATTCTTTCAATATTGTTGAGTCTCAGAGAATAGGGAGGACCAAGGAGAAGGGAAAGAGATGGAGAAATAGCCAATTGTGGAACAGTCAGAACATACGACATTTTTTGATTAAATTTACTATCTTATATGGGAACAAGTCTTTCATGCCCCAAAACAATTATAGTAATAATATCAGAGATCATTTATTACAGATCTCTATAATAGGTATAATAATAATAAAAAAGTTTGAAATATTGCGGGAATTACCAAAACGTAACACAGAAACATGATATGGACACATTCTATTGAAAAAATGATTCTGGTAAACTTGCTTGATTGAGTGTTAACAGAAACTTTCAATTTATAAAAATGCAATATCTGTAAGTATAATGAAGTAAAGCATAATAAAATGAGATAAGCTATACTCTGCTTTCTGATCCATTTATCCTCTTCGATTTTATGAGTAAATTCATTCCATTCATTTTAATAGTTTAATAGTAGTTTATCCTACTTCCCATACTTTCTCTTAAAGGTGTGGATTTTGTTGTTGTTGTTGTTTGTTTTTTTGGCCTTTGGTAAGAGAAGAGTGTACTTAAGAAATTGAACTATGCTTGATGCAATCTGCTTCTACTCTACTTCCCCTCTTTTGTGTTACCCAGATTATAACCATACTTTCTAATTCCCCTTTTCTTTACTTTTTCACTCCCCCATCTTGCTCATTACCATTATTTTTGCACTCCACCCTGTCTTATTACTCCCTTTCCATTCACCTAATTTCTTCCTATTTAATTTAATGGAATCCATTTTTACACCAATCTGCATGTGTTTGTCTATATTCTACCTTGCTTTGACTATTTCATACTTAAGTGAGGTTTAAGTGATACCAATTCTCCCTAATCTTTTCTATAGACTTTTTAGGTACTCTGATTGGGGTACTATGAAATAAGTTCCTCCCTCACATTTTCCTTTTCTTCCTTTTGATTATTCTTCTCTTTAAACCCCCAGAAGAAAAACAATTCATTTTCAGTTACTGTTTTTCTTTGCTCACTCTTATTTTTTCAAGACATCAAAATACTGAAGGGATATTTGGTTTTTATTCACCTCCTATTAGAATATTGGCCCTTCATCATCATACAGCCAGCCCCTTCAAATAATTTTGCCTTTACAGATTTCTCTTGACTCTTGTAAAAAAACATAAGAGCCAACATTTCAGGAATGCTTGAAAATTGTCTATTCAATTAAAGGTCATTTTTTCCCCCTGTAAGATTATACACAACTTTGCAGGATGTTATTCTTGGTTATAAGTTTCTGTCTTTTACTATAGCATTTCAGTAGCTCCACTCATTTATAATAGAAGCTGTGATTCAGTACTTGTACTCTTTCTACCTATTACTTGCACTCATTCCAACTATTTATAGTATTTTTTTTATTCCTCTTTGATATGGAAGCTCAGAATTTTGGCTATAGCATTCCTAGGACTTTTCTTTTCAGATGATACTCATCAGATTGTCTTCTTCATTTTGCAGTTTTGTTCTAAATCTGGGCAATTTTCATTCATGATTTGTAGTATGTTCAGATTTATGCTTTAGGAAAATTACCTTGGCAGGTCTGTGGAAGATAGCTTGGAGTGGGGAAGAGACTAGAGAAAATGTAATAGTATTTTATTCTACAGAAAGTTTTCAAAGATGTTGGTATTCATTGGAATTTTCTAACATAACTTCATCCTGGCATATAGTTCCAGACGATGTTAATTTTTTGTATATAGCTCCTAATTTATCTTTACTACGTTTTCTGGAAGTGAACTGAAGTTTTAAGAAAGATTTTTTTTGCACAACCATTCTCCTGATATACCAGGTAGCAGTCAGATCTGAGAAAGAAATATTACTTTTCTTGCTTTTTGATATATCATTGAATTTTTTACACCTGTGCACATTGATGAATAGCTCAGCTCTTCTCTTTGCCACCCCATCAATAAGCTTATTCCTTCCCTTAACTTACACGAACATTTCAGAATAGAACAAATGAAAAAGATTGCATGGGAAACTGAATTGCTATTTACAGTTTTAAAAGTACATTTATCACAATACCAAATTAACTTGTATTTGCTTTCTATGAACTTCGTATTTTTATTGATTATTATAAAACATGATGTTGGTAAACATCAACAAGTATCACATTTTCCTATATGAAGAATAGGAAAAATGGAAATTAAGTACAAAACTGTGAATCTTTATTACAAATAATTGAATTTTTTAGTGGGTATAACAAATTTAACATATTAGTTCTAAAACTCCTTGTTTGTTCCTTCCCTGGCTCTTCCTTCTTTCTTCTGCATTTAAGGGTCTCCTTCTCTCCTTTCCTCTTTCCTTCCTTTGCTTCCCACTCTCCCCTTTCCTATAATAAACAGTTGCATTTAAACAAAATAAATGAATACATTTGCTCTCTAAAAATGTCTCATTCTGCAATTCTAGCCTGATCACCTCAATTAAGAGGTGAGAAATATGATTTTGTTGTCTTTGGTTATCACATTGATCATAGTTCTTGAATGGTTCAGAATTGTTTTTCCTAACACTATTGTAGTCATCATATGAATTGTTCTGGTTCTACTAATTTTTCTATCACTTCATACAAGTTTTTTCTTGATTCTCAGAATCCATCACCTTTTCTCATTTTTTATTGCAAAATTCCATTACATTCAAATATGATATGTTCAGCCATTATTTATTTCTTTGCTACAACAATAAAGTGCTGCAATAAATATTTTTGTACATCTGAGTTACAATAACATTACTGCCAGATTGTTACTTGGTAGTTTGAAGATACATCCCCCTCAAACCCTACTTCCTAATGTCCTTCAGTTGTATTTCCAAAATTACTTGGCCTTTACTTAACTCTCTCTATATTTACTTTTTTAAAAATGTAAGTTTTTTCTGGGCACATTTCCAACAATATTTTGCTATTTTGTTGTCTTTTTTCAAGATGATAAATGTGAAGTAGAGCCTTAGAGGATTTTGAGAATTAATTGTTTATATTTTGGCATTTATAGAGAATGACTCTTGTTTTTTTATATATTTGAATCAGTTCTTTAGAAACTTTAGGTACCATATATTTATCAGAAGAATTTTCTGCAAAGATTTATTTTTCCCCTTGAATAATTGTTTTCTAGTTCAAACCGAATTGATTTTGCTTATGTAAAAACTTAAATTTTATGTATTCAAAATTATCTATTTTTTCCCTATCTATATTATAGAAGGTATCTCCTTCTCTGCTCCTCTAATTTATGATATGACCTTTTATATAAAAAGCATATATCTGTTTGAAATCTGTGGTGGTACAGTGTTATGACAGCTTTCCAGTTATCCTAGCAGTTTTTAAGTAGTAAATCCTTAACCCAGTAATTAAGGTCCTCAGATTTATTGAATACTTCATTACTTTGTTTCTGTGTATTTTTTATCACTCTGTTCCACTGATAAACTTTTCTCTTTTTCAATTAGTACCAAGTAGTTTGATAATGACTCCTTAGTAATATGGGTTGATTTTTCTGGTACTGCTAGACCTTTTTGCTCTTCACCTTCCCCCATGATTTCTCTTGAAATTCTTAAAATTTTCAACTGCCAAATGAATTATGTTAGTTTTTTTTCTGTTTCTATAAAGTAACCATTTGGTGGTTTGGCATGACACTGAATATGTAAGTTAATTTGGGTATATTCTTTTTTTTTATATTGGCAAGCATGAGCAATTAATATCTATTTAAGTCTGTATTTTTAAAAGTATCTTATAGTTTTTCTTTAAATCCTACATTGTGTATTTGGTAAATGGACTTCCACATATTTTATACATTTTTGTAGTTATTTGCATTTAATTGCTGCTTCTAGTTCTTCCTCCTGGGTTTTATTGGTAATGTACACAAAAGCTGATATTTATGAGCCTGTTTTAGATCCTCCTTTACTAAAGTTCTTAATTGTTTTTAATGCAGCCCATGATTTTGAGTGTTTCTATAAAATTATAGTGATCAGTTTTATTTATTCATATTTGTTGACCAGGTAGTGACATTGGGGGTCTGACATGATTATATCTATGTAAGATACTTGTGTTGTAGAAACATCTTCTAATAATGAAGATCTGCCATTTGTCAGAACTTTTTAGTTAGAAAGTTCCTGAGGGCACTGATACAATAAGTGAGTCACCCACAGCCACACAGTTACGATGTGGCAGAGGCAAGACTCGAACCTTTTTTTTCCTGGCTACAAGAAAGGTTCTCTATTGTCTGTGACCTTTTAATGTACCAAAAAGAGTATTTTGCAATTATCACTAAGCTTCTTTTCTAATACATATATTTTTTTATCAACAGAGATGCTATGAACACAAACAATACAGAAATGGATTGAAGTTTTGTAAACAAATCCTCTCAAATCCCAAATTTGCAGAGCATGGAGGTGAGTTTAAATATTTTTTAAAAATTCTGGATAATAGTTGTTTTATGTTGCAGTTTTAAACTTATTTAAAGTAATATAATTTTAGATAATAAGTATTTATTACTATTGAGGAACATACTTCACTTAGCAGAATTTAAACTTAGCATTGGCAGAATTAGGGAATGAATTTGTTTTATCCATCCAGTAATATAGATTTATGAAAATCTGACTCAGGAATATTGCCTTATTTAGTAATTCTCTGCCTTCTTTGCTGCCATTGTGTGACTTCGTCAGTCTACCTTCCCATTGGCTAGGGACAGTCAGAGGAAACAGTCACCATCCTGCAATTTAAGGTGGGCCTTGGTTATAATTTATTAATAGTGTTGTTGTGAAACTTATAGTTTGGACCAGTATTATTTTCTGCCAAAGATTGGATAGCCAGAATTTTCTTTTGATAGCTAATTTATTTGGTAAAATAATCTTGTTGCTTTTTTATACTTCTTTTGTTTTTGCTTGCATCTGATAGACTGTTCCTGGTATTAATCCCCAAATTCTTTACCTTTGCAAAGAATGATTTCTTCAGTTATTATCCCCTTACTTCTATACTTTTTTATTTTTTACCATGTAAAACCATCAGAACATACAAATTATTTTATATCTTCTAGGTTTTATTTCATAAAATGCTTCTTTTCATTTTGGCACTTACTTGGTTTAATGTACTTTGGTGAGGAGTAATGCTCTCAGTAAAATATTCTGAGTTTGGTTTGAAATTTTGCTTATATAAATTTTTTTCCCTTATTGGTTGAATTTAAAAAACAGGCTTTAATGGTCGACTTTTAATAATTTCACATCAGAAAAGAAGTTAATTTGATATGTGTGGAGTTAATGTTACTGTTATTAATACTTTTTGCTTTTATATCGTCTTTATTCATGATTTGTCCCTTTCCCAGATCCAGAGAACCATTCCTTTTAAGAAAGATGGATTGAAAAAATAAATAAATAAAGGGGGGAAATAGTTGTTTAGTAAAACCAGTTGCTTTTTCAGTTATAGCTTGATAGCATATGTAGTATCCATTACCCATATTTCCCTGACTCTACAAGAAGCTGAGGGAAATATATTTTCTCAGCCCTTCTCTGAGACCAGGATTGGACATATTAGAAAGCATTCAGTTTCCTTTTTTGTGCTTTTCTGTTTATATTGCTGTTGCCATTGTTTTTCTGCTTTTGCTTCCTTACCTACACAGCTGGGATATAGCTGTGAGTTTTTAGAGGCCATGGAAAAGTAGCTGAATGGGATTATCAGGTTATTATATGGTTTAAAAAAAAAAAGTGTTATGGCTCACAAGTCTTTTTAAAAAGTCAATAACCAAACCTGAAAATCTCCATCAGCATGGAGTCTCTTTATCTGTGTTATAAGTAAGTGTAGGCTGATCTCCTTTCTGGAGGAAAAGGTGAAAATACCTCATAATTACTTCTGTACACTATAGGATATCGGGGACAGAGACATGTTCCTAATAGTAATATAATCTAAGCTTAAATACAAAGAAAGAAGCATCTGAGATGGGAGAAAGACTTGACCCTTGTTAAGAGTATATAGAGTAAAAGTATTAGGTAAAGGGAATAATATAGTAATGGCCTGAGGAAGAAGAGAAGAAGCGGGCGTTAGAAGAGATCAAAATTATGTGGGAATATGACATTCATCCTATGGATCATATGTCATATTATAAATATCCTGTTTGTTGGAGCTATCCTGAGAATGATTTCCTAAGTCTGTAAAGGATGACTTTATACCTTGAGGCAATTAAGTACAACAGTATTTTATTCACTTGTGCAACAGGCCACAAAATATTAAATATTAAATAATTCGAGCCACCAAAAAGTGAGTGATTCCTTGTTTATTGAGGAAGCTATTTGGTGATCTTGATAACTATAATTGAGAAGTTCATTGTATTCCCTAGTCATGTATCCAACAAAAGAGAGCTTTCCAATATATGTAAAATGGGATTCATGAAGAATCATGTTAGAAAAAACCTAAAGTGGGGGGGCGGAGCCAAGATGGCGGAGTGAAAAGGTGACTTTCTGCCTCTGAACTGATCTTCAAGTCAACGAACTCAGAAATATTTGGACACGGCTCTCTGGAGAACTTCATATCAGGTTAGTCGGACTCGGACAGAGAGATAAATAGACGTCCCCTGTGCAGGCCGGAAGTGAGGGTAGGACTCGGCTCAGCTCATCGTGGAAGAAATTCCAAACTCCAAATTCCAAACACCTGGAGTTTATTTGAGGCACTCGGGACACTCTGCCCTGATTGGGGGCAGGTGTTCTGGCAGACTTGCCTTGTTTAAGGAGTAATTCGGACTTAGTCCTAGCCCCCACCGGCCCAGCACCTTAAGTCAACTTGCTGAAGTGCCCCAGGGCAAAGCGTCTTCAGCCGAGGTTTTTTTTCCCCCTACCTTAAAGAGATATCCATGCTGTCTAAAAAAAATGATGAAGAAGCAAAAGAGAGCTCTCACCATAGACAGCTTTTATCAAGGCAAAGAAACTACCTCAGATACAGAGGTTTCTTTAGACAAAAATCCAGAAAAAAACAGCAAGGACCATCACTGGTCCCCGTTTCAAAAGGCCTTTTTGGAAGACTGCATAAAGAACCTCAAAAGAGAGCTGGAGGATAAATGGGAAAATAAACTGAAATCAGTGCGAGAAGGATACAGTATCTTGCAAGAAGGATATGATGCCCTGCAAAAGAGATATGAAAAAGACACCAATTTATTAAAAAATAAAATTAGTGAAGTGGAAAAAGAGTGCAGTGAACAAATTGGCCAGTTACAAAAGGAACTTAAAAAGGTAACTGAAGAAAACAACACTTTAAAAATAAGAATTGAACAAATGCAAGTGAATGACTCACTAAGACTTGAAGAATCAGTCAAACAAAAACAAAAAAATGAAAAATTAGAAGAAAATATGAAATATCTCCTAGAAAAAACCTAAAGTATTATCAAAGGTTATGAGGTCTTGATTTTTATAATTTCATTGTATTAACTTGATTTTTTTGGGGTGTGTTATTCTCTATATTGTTTTAATAAATGTTTGGGGGTTTTTTGATTCTGCCTATTTTCATTAGCATTAATTCACATAAATCATATGTCACATTTTCCCTCCTTTTCCCTTTCTTTTTGGTGGGGAGAGGCTACCCTATTATAAATTAGAGGCAAATGCTGTATTTCCTTATTGTTACCAACTGAAGGCAAAGTGATTTGGTTAAAAAGGTAGTGTTTGAAATTGGGATTTAGACTATGGCTTAATATAGGGGATATTAAATTCCTGATCACAGATAGAGAACATCTAACAAAGGTTGGGAAGGATGCAGTTGCTTAGTATCTTATAAATTTAATCAGAAGGTCTTTAAATGAAAAAGATTAGATAGTAAGGAGATTGTTTAGGTGATAGATTAGTAGTTAAGAGATTCAGTTTATAGGACCCAAGAAAGGAGCCATTGATAAAACCCTTAGCCTTAAATATCGGAAGATATGCCACAAATTTAGGCAGTAGAGGTCCTGCTGAAAAGAGGAGACTTATCTGGTTTGAGACTTTTGAGATGAAAACATGGTTGACTGACTAGATAAGTAGACCTTATGAGGAAGAAAAAGAATAGAAAAAGTGGGGAGGAGGAATTTTATGTGTATATTTCTTTTCTTGAACTTTTAGACATGAAATAAAATAAACATTTCTATAAGCTTAGTAAAAGAGAAAAGAATTTACACATGAAATTGCACATCTTAATAATTAGCCATTTTTCTTTTAAAATATGATAAACAAATTTTGCAAAACTGCTTAGCGCTTATCTATGATTTTCTTCCCTTTTAAAAAAAAAACTTTTTAATTGATGTTTCCTGTTTTGACATCACTATAATGTCCCATTTATTCCTCCCTTTGCACCTTCCAGAGAGCCATTTCCATATGACAAATAGGATTTTTTGAGAGAGAGAAAAGAAAAGAACACAATTTTTTCAGAACCTTGAAAAAGTCTGAAAATGTGCAATACATAATGTCTGTAGAACTCTCTGAAAGGTTGGGTTGGTAGTATTTTTTCATATCCCTTCATTTGAGTCCCACTTTATCTTTAAATTTCATTAAATTTACATTTGATTTTATGATTTGTTGTTCTTTACATTGCTATAGTTTACTGTGTATATTTTCTTGAATCTGCTTATTTCTCTCTGCATCAGTTCCTATAAGTCATGTATAACAGTTCCCCTCTTCCCTTTTTTTGGTGGGGGGGAACCTTGTCCTATTCTCTTTTCTTCTCACCTCCTTTTTTAAAAGGAGGGGGGCAAGAAGGGAAATTGTGCAAGGAGAAAAACAAATCCTTTTTTTAATATGTATGTTCAAGCAAAACAAATACCTACATTGACAGTGTCTGAAAAATGTACATCTTATTTTGTACCTTTGATCCATTACTCTCTTTCAGAAGTGGATAAATGTTTCCTCATTGGTCCTCTGGAGTCATAGTGCATCACTGCATTGATCAAAGTTGTTGTGTCTGTCAAAGTTGTTTGTCTTTACAAGATTGTTTTTATATAAAATGCTCCCCTCTTTCCTGCTCAGTTTACTTCTCATCATTTTATACAGTTCTTCCCAGGTTTCTCTGAAGTGGTCTCTTTCATGAATTCTTATGTTCTATTGCATTCATTTTATCATTTATTCAGCCATTCTTCAGTTTGATGGGCATTCCCTTATGTTTCCAGTTTTTAGTTACAACAAAAGAATAGTTATAAATGTTTTTATACATATATTTTTCCTCTTTGCTCTTTTTGGGGTACAAGAATAGTAATAGTATTGCTGACTCAAAAGATGTCCGTGTTTTATATGCACATCTTGGTTACATTTTTTTGGTCATCATTCTAAATTGTTTTCTAGAATGTCTGGACCAATTAATAGTTCCACCAATTATGTATCAATGTGCTTGTACTCCCAAAGCCAGCCTGGGCAACAATTGTCTTCCTCCTCCTCTCCCCTCCCCCTTTTCCACCCATTACCATTAATAATGAAACTTAACTTTAATGTATACTGTCTTGAGATATTAACTAATTATGGTTTGAAGCCACCTGACATTTAAAAATAAAACTTTTGGCTATCAAAAATATATTTCACCTATCAAAACTCTAATATCTGCACACTTAAAAAATATTTAAGATAAAAGAAGATAAAAATTTACTCCTGAGCTTCAACAAAAATTTGTAGATAAGTCTTTTTGAGGTTCTCTCTGCCCCTAGTTTTTGAAAGTCATTAAAATAAAGAATTAAAAGTAAGAATTTAAAACACATTATAATTTGTTGTGTAACAGGATTTTTTTTTTATTAAAGCTTTTTATTTGCATAACATATGTATGAGTAGTTCTCAACATTGATCCTTACAAAACTTTCCGTTACAAATTTTCCCCCCAGTCTCCTCCACTCCCCTAGATGGCAGGAAGTCCACTACATGTTAATTATATTAAAATACTTGACACGTTGAATATAGGTATACATATTTCCATATTTATCTTGCTGTGCAAGAACAATCGTAACTATGTGAACAAAAAATATCTGAGAAAGGAAACCCAATACAAGCAAACATTGATAGAGATCATGTAAATGATATGTTGTGGTCCAAATTTCATGTCCCTTTCTCTGGGTATATATGGCTTTCTTCACCGAACAATTGGAACTGGTTTGAGACATTTCATTGTTGAAGAGAGCCATGTCCATCAGAATTGATCATCATATAATTTTGTTGTTGCTATGTATATTGATTTCCTGGTTCTGCTCTTTTCACTCAGCATCAGTTAATGCAAGTCTCTCCAGGCCTCTGTGAAATCCTCCTGTTGGTCGTTTCTTACAGAGCAATAATATTCCATAACATTCATATACCATAATTTATTCAGTCACTCTCCAATTGATGGGCATCCGTTCTAGCCATTACAAAAAGGGCTGCCACAAACATTCTGGCATATGTGGGGCCCTTTCCCTCCTCTAAGATCTCTTTGGGATATCAGCCCAATAGAAACACTGCTGGGTCAAAGGGTATGTGTAACAGGATTTTAAATCATGATTGTCTAAACTAATAAAAGCAAAATCACATTGCTTTCACTAAACATTTTAATAAAAAATTTTAGTCTGAGCAAAAAAAGACTTGTGTTAATAAAGAAAATTGTTAATTTCTTTATTTCATTATCTCATTTTAAAGTTTGTTTTCAGCACACATTACTAATGTATAACAATATGTGCACATGCATTTTTACATATATATAGATTGATATATAAATATATTGGTGGACTTAAGTATTGGACAGAATCTGCAAAAATGAAATTCATTAGGGTTAACTCTAAAGTTTTGTACTTGGGCTTAGAAAATTAATTTCACATTATGATGTGGGAATAGGAGAGATCTGAAAATAATTTAGGATTTTGAGTAGACTGCAATCTCATTGAGTCAGCAAAGCGGTCTAGCAACCAGAAAACTAATGGCAGACTTAGACCTACATTAAGGGAAGCATAGCTTCCAAGAATAAGAATATGAACATTTATTCATTGCCCATATCCAAAATCCTCTGGAGTATTATTTTCTGTTTTGGGTACCACAATTAAGAAGGACATTAGTAAATTGAAGAGCACCAGAGGAGGCAACCCTGAATGTTAAGGTCTGTTATAAAATGATCCTTTGATAAAACTGGGTAGTCCTGATAAGTGTGTTTAAATATTTGAATGTCTTGTGGAGGAGATATTAGATTTTTTTTTTTTTTGTCCCCAGAAGGTGAAATGAATAGGTTTGGTATGCTAATGATTGGAAGTATTTAGAAGGAAGTGGATTGGGCCACTTCTAGATGGGGTGGGTTCTCTATGTATCAGAAACCAAATTACTTGTATCCCTAGTACCTAAAGAGTATTTATACATACTTGTTGAATTCAAGTAAGATTTAGCTATGAATTGGTATACCTACAGATTTAAAAAGATAATTTTATGTGTAAATCTATATGTTAGATAATAGTTTTCAAACTTTTTGGCTTTAGAACCTCTTTACTCTCTTAAATTATTGAGGATCTTCCTTTCAAATCCCAGAACTTTCATGTGGGTTGTATCTAATCATATTTACTTCATTAGAAATTAAAATGTCTTAATATTATTGTGAAATTAGTTTTAATGCAGGGATCTCTGCATCATACTTTGTTAAGATACCAGCATAACACTGGCTTTGGAGCCAAATTACATGTTAAAGATAGGATGATCCTAGATACGTTTTAGAAGTTAAGACTGATAGGCCATGGGACTTTATTTTATAAAGATGTTTTATGTATGCTGTGATTTTGCAACATGAACCCCAGTCTGTGAGATTACATGGTCTTTTCCCAGTAGATAATATTATCACATATGATAATTAATAATTGTTGACTGTGTAGACTAGAGGTCTCAGACTTGCAGGTACAAGTGCCTACTGCTCCAAAGTAGGTTAAAATGTAATTGGGACATGTATGACCCCTCCAAAAAAATATGCAGTACAATATAGATGATGTTAATTTATAGCTTATTAAGTTACTGGTTTCCAGGCCATTAGTGTAGAATCCGTAATCCCTCAGCAGGAGACATGTATTATGTAAAGATAATAACTGGCTACAGTTTACCTCCATGAGATTCAGTTTTCTCATCTGTAAAATGAGGGGATTGGAATAGATGGACCAGAGGGCCACCTCTGAATCATTGATTCTATTAGCATGTTCCAGTCTCATTCTACTTCTACATAACTAAAATCACATTGATTACTTTCCTCTGTATTTAGATTTCAGTTCTGCATATACCTGATATTTTCCCCATGTGTCCTGAAGTCCTTCTTAAATTTTAGTGTTTGTCATTTGTACTTTATACACAGGATGTCCCAGAAGTCTTAAGCTCTAAAGCTTAAAACTGCGCTAAGACTAAGAGACTACTCGAGTCTCTCATGTTCAAGTAGATCTATGCGTTCCTCCAGGGATGCAGATCACAGCCCCACCATGCCTAACTACCTTGTGCTCTTCTTGTACATGTCCTTCTGTAAGTTCATCACAGGAGGTGAAAGCATTCCTTGCTTTCTTCAGACATCAAGGTACCAGTGGATCACTCTGGATATCCTCTTTTCATTGCTTGCCCTTGACAGCCTGTCTTCTCTTCCTGTTGTAGATTTCCTTGATGGTATATCAGTCCTATTCTTATTTTTAAGTTCTTTGTTGGTTATATGTTGCTGCCTGCTCAAAACCATCATACATATATTTGCCATTGAAATTCTATTTAGCATTAATTTCTAATTCTTTGGAGAATGTTGTATTGCATGTCTGGATGCCATAAAGTAGCAATGTTATGTCATTATTTAAGATGGGTATTTGTTTCCATGGGAAATTTGAAGTCATTAAGGAAGCCATGTAATTTTTCTAACTTAAGCCATCTCACTCTTCTGTCCAGTTCCAGACCCAACTCACAATCCATGAATATTGTCTATCTCACACATATTGATAGACAAACTATAGATTTCCAATTAAATTATGTCATAATCTGGGCAGTAGATATTCTTTATCCACTTAATCTTATAATTTTATAAATGTGGATAGTCAGGCAAAACTCTTATTTAGTTGTTTTAGATTTCTTTTCCAGGAGGCTCAGAAATGTTTATTTCAAGATTTTCATGCAATGAACACATATGTCATCTGTGAACAATAGCACCTGGAAGATGTCATCAGCCACACAAAAAACTCTTCAGCTTGAACTCGGCAATAGATAATCTCTCCCACAGTGGCAATCTTACAACTTTTTATTACTAATTTTTTCCCCTCTCCTGCTGTTTTTGATCAAGGGATTTTTGATCAGAGTTATTTTTGTCATGTATTTCAAAGAATCTTGAATGATTGGGGTGAAAGTTTTAAAATCATTCTTTTCCTTTACCAAATGAAATATTCTTGGGTTGGTTTTTTTTGTTTTTGTTTGTTTTGTTTTGTTTTGTTTTTTCAAAATCAACAAATAAGCCCGGTGGGATCTACATTTTTTCAGCCAGTTGTGAAGTTGTAATGATATGACTATGAATGTATTGTTGAATATCACTTGTATAAAAGCTTGCTTGTTCCCTATTAATAGCTTCATTAAGGGGACCCTTGATTTATGTATAGCTGACACAATAAAGAGTTTCTGTAGATGGGAGGGTAGATACGTGGTTTGGTGATTGTTAATATTTTCTCGGTCACTTTCTTTTTTTTTTTTTCTTTTGGTGTGTGTGTGTGTGTGTGTGGGTTTGGGTGTGTAGTATTAACATAGTTTGAATCTGTTCCTTCCCCTTGCAACTTTAGTATCTTCCCCTCTTTTGATTCATTGCATATCAGTCCTTAAATGCTTTCACAGTTGTCTTTTGGCTATGTTGACTTCATTTTTTTTTGTTTTGTTTTGTTTTGTTTTGTTTTGTTTTGTTTTGTTTTTTCATCTTCATTCGATCTTCTTTCTTTAGAAACTCTGGCCATGAAGGGACTAACATTGAACTGCTTGGGAAAAAAAGAAGAGGCATATGAACTGGTTCGTAGAGGCTTAAGAAACGATTTGAAAAGCCATGTGTGTATCCTTTTTGAGATGGGTTTTAATGAGGAAATCCATATTTTCAATCATATAGTAATATTAGTTCCTCCTTTATCTTCATTTCTGCTCTGTAAAAATTTATAGGTGTATGCTATTTTGGCATCCCATATAGTAAATATGGAAGTTCTTCACACACTAAATCAATGATGTCATTGTGTTGATTATTAAATTATTATGCTTATTTATGATCAACAGGTAGAATTTTGATACTTGGTGCTACATAGAGAAAAATTCAGAATCATTAAAGAGTGAGAAAAGAAGTGAAAATGTCATTACATTTTTACTCTTCAAACTACCTTTGTGTTTTATGCTTTGGGATACACAAAAATCATAAAAGATATTTCTTTTCTAATAAATATTAAGTATCTTGACCTTTGTTATAGATGCAGCTAATTGATTTATCATAGTTATTAGGGTCATTCTTGTCATTGTAAACATTGCAAAATCAACTAATGGCTTTATATAGCATAGTGTAGTGGAAAGAGCACTTACTTTAAGATAATATCTAGATTTGAATCCTTCCTCAGATATGTTTACCTGTGTGACTATGAGAAAGTAATTTAAAACTTCACTTGGTCTTAGTTTCCTCATTTATAAAATAGGGAAAATTAATATTGACTATAAATTATTTACTTCACAGGCTAGTTGTAAGGAGTATGTAATGCAAATTTTAAAACATAAATGTTAGCTATATTATTTGAGAGCTCATATTATAGTTGATTTACTCTAGTTTATATAGCCTCTTACAAAGTATAGTTTTAAGAATGTCCTCTTTTCACTTTTAAGTTCTGTAGTGGCCTTAACTAATTCCTTTAGGTTGGCATGTTTATGGTCTTCTGCAAAGGTCAGACAAGAAGTATGATGAAGCTATCAAGTGTTATAGAAATGCACTAAAGTGGGATAAAGACAATCTTCAGATCTTAAGGGACCTCTCTTTATTACAGATTCAGATGAGGGACCTTGAGGGTTATAGGGTAAGTACACATAAAAGTAAGTGTAGAGAGTATTTTTAAAGACAAAATAATGCTGCCGCCATTGTAATTCATTGTTATTTATTATCTGTGAAAGAGAAATTTGGATTCTTTTTTTATTTTGATCTCTTTATCATCTGTGTTTATCCAACTGTAATAGTTATTTGATGTAAAGGCAATTGGATTACTTCAGAAGGTTGCCCTAAATTGACTGTGTATAGTCTCAAAATATCAAATTGATGGTGCTGTCATCAGTTTGTTGACTTATATAGATATTGCATTTATTTCCTACACTTTTTGTAGTTTTAGAATTCTTTTCATTGGCAAGTTAATCTCAGTGATTCAGATCCTAAGAGGTAAAATTTTCATATTTCTTCTGATGAAAGTGCTATTTTCAAATATTTTTGGTAGTCTTTTTACATTGAGACCTGTACATTGTTCCCTTCTGATTTACCTTAAGTTTAGTTCTTTGGTGTTTAAATAAAACATCCATTTGCCACAAACCTCCAGAAGGTTCTTTGGAAACTGTAGTTTCTTGCATGAATTTCTCTTGACATTAACTTTGACCATTTTACCTTTTATTGAGAAGGGTTAGTCTATGAATCAAGATTGGATGTTCTATTTTATGTGAAACTTTTTATATTTAAATTTTTTTTTTATTTTAGTGTTTTCAAATTTTTTTAAATGAAAACATGGCAGTTTGATTGTTTTATGTAATTCCTAAATGTTGCTTTTTCTTCAGCTCTTAATACATCCACCAAATAGTGGTTTGTCTTTTACTAGATACTGTTTTTATTCCTTATTGCTTGTCTTTTGTTAATAAGACCCCAATGTATTTTCTGCGAACTTAACTGAATGTAGTATATAATATAGTACACTTAAGTATCAGAATAACAAATGGAGATATTGGTAAACCTGTTTTTCAGGAAACGCGGTATCAGTTACTTCAACTTCGACCTGCACAAAGAGCCTCATGGATTGGCTATGCTATTGCATACCATTTATTAGAAGATTATGAAATGGCAGCAAAAATTTTAGAAGAATTTAGGAAAACACAGCAGGTAATAATTGGGGATAAAATTTTATAAGCTTGACATTGAAATTTTGTTATTGTGTCTAAAATTTTATCACCTTAAGTACTACATGGATTTTATTACTTTTAAGAATTCATTTCATAAAGTAGTTCTGGGTGCCTCATTGTGGCATGAAGGTGACCCTGAGCTGTTGAAGGCCATGTTGGCAGAGTATAAGTTCCCCCTTTTTATACTAAGCTTAAAAGTTTTGATATGGATCCAAGGTTTCTATCTGATGATCTGAGAACATCAAAATGCTGATTTGACTGAGAGGTGAATAACTTTTGGCCAAAACAACTCTTAGAAACTAGAGTATAGGAATTTTTGAAGACTTAACCATCCATGTTGGTAGGGGGAGTTCTTACTAATGAAATTATAAATTCTTGAAGTGTAAAAATAAAATTTATTAATTCAAAGTGTTATCTTTTTATTTTTCTGTATATTTTGTGGATGTAGAAACTTTCTGATCCCCCCCCCCCAAAAAAAGATAAAATGTTAATATTATTCCATTTGCTGCAGACATCTCCTGATAAAGTGGATTATGAATATAGTGAACTTCTTTTGTATCAAAATCAAGTCTTGCGAGAAGCAGGGCTCTATAGAGAAGCCTTGGAACACCTTGGCACCTATGAAAAGCAGATATGTGATAAGCTTGCTGTCGAGGAAACCAAAGGTAATCTCTTCAAAATGTCATTTCCTTTAATATTTAGTTATGGCTAGAAGGGGGTTAAAAGCAGTTAATTGATGGCTGATGACAATTGCATATAATTTATTTAATTGTTTTTTTAACAACAAATTAATGTTTTAGATTTTGAAAGTAGTTGCATTCTCAAAAGTATCATGAAAATTTTGTAAATGACTAAAAAAATTCTTATTCTGAATGTAAACACCAATTAAGACAGTTATTTAATAGATATAGTAAACAGAAAAGATGATCATGTGAAACTATAAATCTCTCTTATAGCTTTAACAAGTTACAGTAGCTTTAACAAGTTCCAATTCAAGTTTTCAGTGCTTTGTTGCTATGTTGGCCTTGTGTTCTATTTGCTGCCTAATTTAGAAATGATTCAATGATACTCTTTTCTTTTTTCTTTCATTTCTTCTTTGTTTTCTTCTCATTGTTCTCTCCTTATTGGGAAGGGTAAAAAGAAGGAAAAACAAAACCTTTTTAATACATATGTATACTTAAGAAAAATAAATTCCCACATTTCCTGTGTCTGAAATTATGTGTCTTATTCTGCATCTTAAATCTATCACCTGTCTGGACCAGATGGATTTGCAATTGAATTCTGTCTTAACAATAAAAGAGCAGTTAATTTCTATGACAAAACATAGTCCTGAACCAGGGAGAATCAAAATAGAATATACAGAAAGAAAACTATTCCTAATATATATTGATACATACATCAATAGATGACCAATTTTGGGGATAAAACATAACACTTATTTCTGTAAAGATCTCACTATGATTTATTAAGTAGGGAAAGAGACTTAGTTAAGAAATTATTATTATGAATTTTAATGAGTTCTTTATTACATAGCTTAGAAATGAGACGTTTATCAGAGAAACTTGGTGCCAAGATTTTCCCCTAAGTTAAGTTTCTCTTCTTATATTATTTGGATTTGACTTTATACAGTTATTTTTTCAGTTTTATATAATCACAATTGTCCATTGTATCCTCTGTGATCTTATCTCTTATTTGTCAGTGAACTTTTCCTCAGCCTTAGATATGAAAGATGATTTCTTCCTTGTTCATCTAATTTGTTTAGGATGTGACCTTTTATGTCTAGATCATATTATATCTAGATCAATCTGGAGATTAAATACATGGGGTGAAATAGTGGTCTAAACGTAATTTCTGCCAGACTACTTTCCATTTTTCTTAGCAGTTTTTGTCAGATAACAAGTGAGTGTTTCAATATGAGGCACTATGGAGACTTGGTGCTTTTATATTTTACATTAATCAAGGGAACCTAAGTAGACTATCAAGGCATTTTCCAGGAAGGCCAGGGGTAGAACACATAGCTTCTCTGAGTCAATGCATCCCCTACAAAAGATTGGCTGGGACCATCTCAGACTGTGGAAAAGAGCATTGGGTGGGAGATGGGACATTTGACTGTTACCTCAGGAATCTTCGGTGAGTTACGCAATTTCTCTGCATACCACTTAGCTAGACTGTAAAATTAAGACTAATATTATCCCAGCCTACCTCACAGGCATATGAGGTTTGTTTATGGTTATATGAGGTAATGTTTGTAAAGTAGTTCTAAAATGAAAATATTATAGAAATAGTGAGATACCAAAATAATGATTGGTAATTATTAATTATTCACTAACTGAATTCCTAAAATGGCCATTATTAATCTAAGGTGTTAATTATTGCTCAAGTACTTCAAATAAAAAATGTAATATAAATATAGTGTTTTATTTTTATAATACAAATATTTGATTCTTTACAAGCCACAATGAAGAAAATTACAAAGAATCTAAGTCTCCATTCTTCTTTACTCTAAATGGAAACTGTTTATTGGCTAGAATCAGAAAATCATACCTTAGCTATTATAAAGTGAGGAGATATAGGGTATTTGGGAACATGTGACAGTAGAGTTTAATGAAAGGGCTAGTGGCTAAAAGTGGATGACTTTGTCCTGTAGGCAAGTCATTTTGCTTCTCTTAAGCTCATAAAAATAGTGTTGGATTTTGTAAGTACTGAGTTGCTCTATAGCTCAATCTTGTGATAATACCTATACTTCCCTACTTACAAGTATGATAAGTTTCCAAAGATTCTTTCTTGGTTTAAAAATTCCCCTTTCTCTCCCCACCCCACCCCACCCCCTCTTCCCCCATTTAGAAAATTTTAGGTAAAGGGGATAATGAGAAAGCCTTACTGATTACCTACTTCATTTTCCAACTTGTTGGCCAAAGATCCTTGGATCATAGGGCAAGAGATATGTGACTCCATTTGTAGAATAGACATGATCATTTTGACCTTTAACTTCAACAGAATATGCAGAATGGTTCAGCATAACAATATAAGGATATGTAAGGTCTTTTTAAAAAATTTTTATTTTATTAAAGTTTTTTATTTGCAAAAGATATGCATGGGTAATTTTTCAACACTGACCCTTGAAAAAACTTTGTTAGAAAATTTTCCCTCTTCCCCCCACCCCCTCCCTTAGATAGTAGAAAGTCTAATAAATGTTAATATTTGACAAATTGAATGTAAATATGCATATTTATAGTTATCTTGCTATACAAGAAAAATCAGATCTACAAGGGGAAAAAAAATCTGAGAAGGAAAACAATGTAAGAAAACACCAATAGAGAGTGTGAAAATGCTATGTTGTGGTCCACCCTCAGATCCCACAGGCTTCTCCTTAGGTGTAGATGGCCTTCTTCATCACTGTTGTGATCATTATTGAAGAGAACCATGTCCATCAGAATTGATCATCATATAGTCTTGTTGTTGCCGTATATAATGATCTTTTGGTTCTGTTCATTTTGCTCAGCATCAGTTCATGCAAGTCTCTCCAGGCCTCTGAAATCGTCCTGCTGGTCGTTTCTTACAGAACAATAACATTCCATAACATTCATATACCATAATTTATTCAGCCATTCTCCAATTGATAGCCATTCCAGTTTCTAGCCACCACAAAGAGGGCTGCCACAAACATTCTTGCATATATGGGTCCCTTTCCCTCCTCTAAGATCTCTTTGGGATATAAGCCCAATAGAAACACTGCTGGGTCAAAGGGTATGCACAGTTTGATAACTTTTTGAGCATAGTTCCAAATTGCTCTCCAGAATGGTTGGATCCATTCACAGTTCCACCAACAATGTATCAGTGTCCCAGTTTTCCCACATCCTCTCCAGATATATAAGGTCTTACATGAGGGTTAACAAAATTAGCTTTTTAGATGGAAAGCTATTCATATGGGGAAAAAAAAAGATCTGGGGGTTTTAATGACCTCCAATTTTATTATAAAACAACAGCATGATATGGCAGCTGTTGTATGACTAAATTTAATACAATATTTGGCTACAATCTGATGTCTAATGTCTAAGATCAGGGAGATTAGAGTCCCATTGTGCTTCATATTCATTCACCTCTGGAGTATTATATTCAGCTAGCTGTAGCAGCCATTATTTTAATTAATTAATTAATTATTTTGTAAAGAGATAGGTACTCATACTTACACACATTTACAATTTTTGTATCAAAGAAACTACTGCAACAATTAATAATTGGCAACTTTGTTAGTGAATATGGAGAAGCCTCTAGTAACAGTCATGGGGACTTAACCTTTCATGCCCCCTGTAGATGGGCTTTTCGTGATACAGAAGAAACAAATGAAGGAGGGGCTTGGGAAAGATGAGGAGATGTTAACATTTTTGTTAAATATAAATGCATGTAGCATGTGATTTTAAAAAAAGAGGAAGTGATATAATTATCATAAAAGATCGATTATTTCCAGAAGGTATGTTTCCTAGTACATATATTCTGGATTGATATGTAACCACAGTAAATCTGAAGTTGACAAAATAGACTGTCTCTGTCTCTGCTGCTCTCTATGTCTGTCCCTCTATCTGTCTCTCTTTCACTCACATACACACTTTATGCAGTTTGTTCATAAGCAATAGAACTTCCAGAGTAATACCGGGGTAGTAGAGAGCTTTTAGTTCATCATACTATATATTTAATTTAGTTATTGAAGCAAATTTTTTTTTACCTTATCAAAATTATTTTTAATTTCTTTCCTTTCTGCCTTCCTTACATTTATTTATTTATGCTTGCATGTGTGCATGCATGCTGAGGCAATTAGGATTAAGTGCCTTGCCCAGAGTCACACAGCTAGGAAATGTAAGTGTCTGAGGCTAGATTTGAACTCAGGTCCTCCTGACTTCAGGGCTGGGGCTCTATCCACTGTACCACCCAGCTGCCCCTAATTTTTTTTCTTTTTTATAATAGATTTTTATTTTTCAAAATGCAAAGATAGTTTTTAGTATTCAGCCTTGCAAAACCTTGCATTCCATATTTTTTTCTTCCTTCCCCACCTTCCCCCTTCCCTAGAAAGCAAATTATCCAACATATAGTTTAAACATGTGCAATTCTTCTAAACATAATTTATCATGCTGCCCGAGAAAAATCAGATCAGAGAGGGGAAAAAATGAAAGAAAAAAACAAGCAAGTAAATAACAATAATAAAAGGTGAAAATATGAAAATATTGATCCATATTCAGTTCCTATAGTCCTCTCTCTGGATGCAGATGGCTCTCTCCATCACAAGTGTATTGAAATTGGCCTGAATCATTTCATTGCTGAAAAGAGCCAAATTTATTATAGTTGATTATCACATAATCTTGTTCATTCAAGCATTTGAAGAAGTACTGCCTTGCTTTTTTGGGGGTCTAAAGTCTAGGAATAATTGCAGAGAAACAAATTTAATTTTGAGATATAAGAAAAAACTCATAATCAGGTTGGGAACTATTCTTCCTCTTTTTAAAATTGAGCAAAAAGATCCAGAGGAGGCAAATGATTTTCTTTTATGGTTAGATAGTAATAAGAAACAGCAGGGACTCAAAAGACCTAACTTCAAATTTGACATCAGATGTTTACTATGTGGTCTTGGTTAAGTCACTTCACCTTTGTTTGGCTCAGTTATACTCATTTGTAAAATGCAGATAACATTTGCCTCCATTTTCTATAGGAGGCCTTTAATGAAGTGCTTTAGCTTTCCAAAAGCAGCTTAAGATGTTACTTAGTACTGTAGAAATAGGAATATATAGGCTTTACTCATGTCAGGTACTTAATATTTGTCTAGTTTTAAAAAAAAAAAATATGAAGAGAGTGGTATCATCCCAAGTAGCATAAGACTCTTTTCACAAAGGCAAAGAAAAATGATTTAAATGTCTTATCTATGTGACTTTAGTTAAGTCATATAATCTTTCTATATTTTAATTTCTCATCTATAATAATTTTAGTTAAATTTCTTCTAGTTTAAAAATAGTCCATTTGTTTCAATAAACTACTACAGGACCAAAAATTTAGTTGGACAGATAGATATAATTGTGTGGTAGCTGATTACATGTTTTATCCATTGAGATTTAGTAATATTAAAAATGCTGACTAAGGTATGTAACATCAGATTAGATATATCAGGGAGACTCCTTGCTGAAGGTGAATTTTGGGACAGAATTTAAAAGAAATGTTGAATGTGCATTGGTATAAAGTAAAGAAAGACATACTAAGGTGAGAAGGGGGAAAAAGGAAAATTTGATTAGATATATATTGAATAAGGTTTGAAATTAGAATCTGTTAGAATGGAGGATCTTTGAGTAGATAGATTTTGAGAAATCATAAGCTGATGCAAAGTGAAATGTATCACGTACAAAGTAACGGTAATATTATAAGATGATCAGCTACAAATGGCATAACTGTTATCAGTAATGCAATGATCCGAGACAACTCTGTACATGTGATGAAAAAATGCTGTCTGTACTGAAAGAAATGATGGTATCTGAACACAGATTGAAGCATACTTGTTTTTACTTATTTTTCTTGAGGAGGTGTTCTGTTCTTTTAATTTTTTGGTTTTGGTTTTACCTAACTAAACATGTGTAACCTATTTTGAATTGCCTGCATTCTCAATGAAGTTTGGATAGGGAAGGAGGAAGGAAGAGAATCTGGAACTTAAAGTTTTAAAAACTAATGTTAAAAATTTTTTTTTACACATATAAGTGGGGGGCGGGGACCACCAAATAATGAAGGGGGAAGGAGAACCAATCAGAAAGAAAAAAAAAAGGAATTCATTGAAAATCTAAGGTACCATTTAATTAAAGGCCTTGATTTTGAGAGTTTAGAATTAATACTTTATTTCATGATAAGTAATTGCTTTTTAGGATTTTGAGCAGAAAGTGACGTGATGAAAATATTTAACTTCATAGCTCTGCATAGGCACACTGAAGGTTACTTATTGTACTCAGGGAAGTAAACAATTTTATAAACTATTTAAAAAATAATTTGGCATCATGAAAAGCATCTGATTTGTTTTGAAGAAGTTGAAATACATATTACTACTTTGAAATCATAAACCACAAAATTGTCAGCAACTACTAAAATATTGCAAATGACTTGTTAACCAGTTTTAAATGAATCTTTAAAGAAAAGTTTAACTGAAAAGGAAGCTGTGTCTTCATACATTGAATTAATTTGACTTTCAGGAGAACTTCTGTTACAACTGTGCCGCTTGGAAGAAGCTAGTGATGTATATAGAGGTTTACAAGAGAGAAATCCTGAAAATTGGGCATACTACAAAGGCTTGGAAAAGTCACTCAAGCCAGGTAAAGTTTTAATACTCTTTACTGTTCTCTGTGGAGTAAGAGCTAACTTGCTAAAAGTATCTTCTATTAATTACTTAACAATATTATCTAGCATTGCAGAAATCCTTTCATACTGTGTACAAATTTCCAATAGTGATTGTCATGTAGCTGAGAAATGTTGGAAAGCATTTAATTAAGAATCAATTTAGTTTAATACATTTTGGAGACATTTTTTCACTGGGAATAATATATAACTGTATCATATAATTTTTATATGTGAAAGTCTTTTTTTTTTTTTTTTTTTTTGGGTCTTTAGTCAATATGTTAGAACGTCTAAAAATTTACGAGGAAGCCTGGACTAAGTATCCTAGGGGATTAGTACCAAGAAGGCTGCCACTCAACTTTTTATCTGGTAAGTGATAATTTTTGCAAGGGGGAAAAAAATTAGGTGTTTATAGTTATTTCTGATTGTTTGCCCCCTTTCTAGCCTATGAGAATATAAAACTTACTTTAATGGAGCTATAATTTCTTTACTTTGAAAGCTCTATTAACTGATAGAAAGTTTAGGCCTCTGGCACATTGAATAGATTTTCCTCTAGAAAGCAAATATCCATTGTATTAGTTCTCTTATTTTCCAATCTTACAATCTTTGACAGGTGCTAGAATATATGCTGTTGATAGCATTAGAATGTTGTTGTCTTTATATAATCACTATTCCATTTTTCATTTCTTTTTAGATTATCCATAATTCTAATTTTTGGGGATTATGGTAATATATAATATATATTTACAGCTACATAGCATTAGCAGGCGAATGTTGGTATTGAAGAGATTGGCTTTCTATATCAATGACTAATTTTGGGTCACTGGAAGTAATGCATAATTTTCTGTACGTGATCTACATTGATCTTTGCTTTTTCCTTTGCCGCCTCCAATTGCATTTGCTCTAGATACAAATGCTTATGTATGCACACATAATTATTTTTTTAATTTGGATAAACCTTTAAAATTTGTTTTTTAATTATGCACTAAATAATAAGCATGAACATTTCAATATATAAAGAACAGAAAGAGGATTGTATGTGAAACATATGTAGTTTTTTTTTTTTTTTTTTTTAAGTATATATTAACCCCTAACAGTAACAAAGCTTCCTTGCTTGTTTATGGTCCCTTCTAAAAATTCCTTTTGTATATTTTTGAGTGTTTTATTAAGGCTTTTCCCTCCTTTCCCACTATCATCATTCTTCCTACACCCCACCCACTTTTCTCTCTTGCCTTTTTGTGAATCTCACAAATAGAACGGACTTAAGAAGGAACCTGTGCCTCTTCAAGAATCACTTCTATCCTATGAGTGATAATTCAGCCTTTACTTTTTTTGTGTGTGTGTCATTTCTTAGGGTGAAGTAACATGCTATTTTAATCTTGTATCATAATTTCTCTTTTTATTATAATGAGATCCTGAACTAAGATAAAGATTCAGTAAATATTTGTGAGCGTTCAGTAAGAGATTATATAGGATTGGTGAAACTTGACTACTGATTACATATAGGGGGTTTAAGGAATGGAAGAATCAGAGATAACTTCAAAGTTGTGTACCTGGGTGGACAGTTTGTGTTAACAAAAATAAGGGAAGACTGGAGAGAAATATCTTTTCCATATTCATTGCATTAGGTTTTATTGACCTATTCAGGTGACTTTGTCTCACTGATTGCAGGTTATGGGATAGGAGTTCATATGAGAGATTAGAGCTATTAGATTTGGGAATAGTCTGTTTAGAGATAATTTTTGAAGCCAGGAAAGCCATTGAAATCAAAGGAAAATTGAATAATACCATACTTAGCACATAAGAGCAGAGGCTGTAAAGGAAAGATCAAAAAGTTAGGAGTAGACGATTATGATTTAAAAGCCAAGGTAGGGGAACATATTCAAGAGAAGGTTGAAGAATATATGGAGTTAGAAATTAAATTGTACAGGTTCCATAGGAAGTCTTTCATATTTGTTCAGTCCTTAGCCCTCCAGAGAACATTATCTTATAGTTGAGTACCAGTTTATGTGCTTTTTCCTCTCTCTGTTGTCTATAAACTCCCCAAGGGCAAGCACTGCTGGCTTTTTATCTTTACATCATTACTTTGTACATAATATTGGTGACTTTATAAAAGTGAGTTAAACATAGTTATCAATTTAAATGTTATCTCCATATTTACATGTAATAACAATGTGTGGGAGATAGCTTATTTGAGAAGAGCCATCAGAGAGGTAGGCATTTTTGCTATGCCAAGCAAGCTAAATGTTATTTTAAATATCAAAAGAGTTTCAGCAGAATCAGTATATTCATTCACATCTTAATTGTATGACTGTAAAAGTATAGTCTGTTGATCTTGTACATAAGATATATAAAAAAAAAACCCTATATTCTTCTATCAGTATACTTGTATGTCATGATAAACACAAGGCATATGAAATTACATATAAGAAGCTTTATATGAAGTGTTATAAAGTGAGGGTAGAAAAACACGATGTGTGTAATGCTGAAGGCAACAAATTTTTTAGAAGCAGAGAGAAGGAAAATAGGAGTGACCAAAGGAAATCGATTGTAACTTTTTGGGTAAAATTTATAGTATTTATGTTTATAAATAGGTAGAATTTAATAGTTTAGGAGAGATGTTAACTTACATTAGGTTAATATAATCTTGGTTGTGCTCTATCTCCTTTTTCCTCCCCATAAAAAACAAACAAAACCTATCTGAGATATAAAAATATTCTTTTGGAATCTTCCCTCTTCAGGATAGAATGTGAGCTCCTTGTGGGCAGAAACTATTATCAGAGTTTTGTCATTGGAAACAAAGAAAAAGCACCTACTATACCTAGTAAGTAGTGCAGTGCTTGACAAGTAATAGGCATTCAATAAATGCTTCATGAATCTTGGTAGATTAATCCTTTTCAGATGTACTTGGTCCATTCCAAGGTATTCTTCTCAACTTGATCATCTTAACTTTGATTTCTACTTTTTCATATAGCACTTGTTATATGGAGGTGATGAAGTCTAATGTGATTGATTCTTCTTTTTTCACTAGTGAATGTAAGGTATTTAAAAAAATGCTTTCAATTTTATTGCATTTCCATTTTTCTTGTTCTTTGAGTTTTGTCTATGAACTTTTATAGGATGATGTGCCTTATCTGGATCTTCATTCAAGTTTTTTTTTTTTTTTTTTTTCTTTTATCTCAACTTTTTTTTTTTGAGACAATAGTGCTCCTATAATCTTATTTTTCTTTTTTATCATGTTTTTGCAAATGAATTTATAATCTCATCCTGATAATTGTCCTTACCTGCTATACATTCTTTGCTTTTTAATAAAATGTGCATTTTTTGAAACCCATAAATTTAAGCTAATCTTTGAACTACTGTTTGACAAAAAATTACTGTTTACTGATGGAGGTAGTTTCTAGGTTTGTTTTTTTTTTCCTCTTCATTTTGTCATTACTGTATAGCATTGATTAAATGGTGACTAGGTTTACTTTCATTTCCAATTTTTTGGAGTTAGCAGCTTGTTTTACTTGGTTTTACTCAAGGAACTATAATTTTACACACTTTCATCTTTTTTATCATTTTTCTTCTGAGTAGTATTTTCTCTCTCTTTTTTTTTAATCCAATGAGTATTCTAATTGGTTCCAAGTAAAAGTCATTTTAGAATAAATTTTTTGAATTCAGTCACTTTCTGTTAATTCTGTTAATTTTATATTAAGTTCCTTTTTTATGAAATAGTTTTGTCCTCAGCATATCCATCGCCTTCTGTCACTTATTCTTCATTTTGCTATCTTTTCATATTTGTAATTTTTTACTTAAGCTATGTACAAGTTGTCTGATGCTAATGTTTATGATTTTTAACATGATGTCTTAGTAGAAAAAAAATGGTAATTTTTTTTTGTTTTTTTTTTTTTTTTTCTTCTTAAGGTGAGAAGTTTAAGGATTGTTTGGATAAATTCCTAAGGATGAATTTCAGTAAAGGTTGTCCACCAGTTTTTAATACTTTGAGATCATTATACAAAGATAAAGACAAGGTAAGATAAAAATAAGTTAAAAAATTTTGTATATTTTAAAAGTATAGATAATCAGCTTTTTTTTTTTTTTTTGAGTGTCATTTCTTTTAAGTCATTGATATAGTTAAATTTTAATTTCCTACATCCTTATCAGCTCTTATTATGAAATTGCTCTAGATCTTTTCCAGATTGGCTTTTCTTCCCTCTAATAGTCTAAAAAGACTAGATAATTTGGTTTTTTATCCTAATTGCCATCCATAGAGTAGTCAGCCAGTTGTTTGAGAACTTTTCTCAACAATTTCTGAAACACTGTTTTTTAGTAAAGTGGCTGAAATAAAAATCAGTGATATTTCTTGTACCTTGTCTGGTAGGTCAAGAGAATACAGTCCCATCAGTAAACCTTCATGTCAGCAATGCACCTGACGAAGTCTGCCAAGATTTGTCAATAAAGTGGAGAAATGTGGGTTGAATAATAGTATAATTAATTAGGTGGGTTGGTCTTGCTTGACTTATCACTTCTGAAGAATGTCAATCAATAAATAATTTTCACTTGAAGGGCTATCTCTGTAAGATTGCCTAGTCTTTGCTCTTGACCCAGTGCTAGTCATCATTTCCATTGCTTTTGGATAAAGGGACAGAAGTTGTGATTGATGGCAGTTAAGGTAATGATTCAAAACTGGTAGCCTTGCCTATCACTATTAAGGAATTAGACTCAAGAGCTGAAGAAGCCATTAAGATCAAGAAATCAGTGAAAAATTAACTATTTAGGGATATAGATATTAAGAAAACATTCATATGAAAAGAACCTGGGGCACTTTGCAGATTGCAAGCTCAACATGAGTCTACACTGTGATGTGTGAAAGCCTAAGCACTAATGCAGTCATAAACATTAATGCATGTGTGATATCCAAAGTAAGGCAAGGTAATAATCCTTCTGTATTCTGCCTTGATCATTCATTATTTGGAAATTTTTATCCAGTCTTGTATCTACTGCATTTTAGAAAGGACATTTACTATTCTAAATGCAGCCAGAAATGGTGATTGAAATGGTGCAGGACCTGGAGGCCATTACATTGGTTGATATGATGAAAAATACAGGTTGTTGTATTTTTTTTTTTTTGAAATGAAACATGATGGTATTTGAAGAACTGCCAAGTGTAAGAGGAATTAGAATTGCCCTGCCTTGTGCCCAGGAAGGTATGATTTATAATACCAGTAAGGCAAAGTTTGAAAGAGGTACATCATAACTTAAAATGAAATGGGGTTGCTTTGGGTAATGAGTTCCCTGTCATGAGATACCTCCCAAGCAGAGACTAGGTAGATGACTGTTAGTGATCTCTTAGATGAGATGATTGATTTGGGCAATGACTGTAGAAGATGAACTCTAAGATTCCTTTTAACTTTAAAATTCTCAAAGAGATTTTAGGGGGAAAATAGGGCTTTAATTAGTTTCATTGTTGCTTCATTAATTAAAGGAGGTTTTTTTAGTTGTTAATTGAGATTATTTGCCTTTCCAATAATTTCACAATCTTAAAATCTTTTAAAATGAAAGATTAAAAATGATTGCTTTGAAGTCATCTTCAAAGATGGAAGAAAAATTAATCTAAATTTACCTTCTTAAGTTTCCTCAATATTTTTTGCTCTTCTGTTTCCCTTGGTATTTGATCTGTTTCGGATTCAGATGCATTGTTTTCCTCCCCCTCTCCCCCAATCCACTCCCCAGATGGCAATATCTATGGAGTTTTTAAAAGCAAATTTTGACTCCTAATAGAGTTTCTATAATTACGATTATTCCAGAAATCATTTACATTTCATTTGGTATTTATAAAGAGCCAGCTCTTGTGTCTTTTTTGACACCCTCCAAATAAATGACTAACCCCTATTTTCCTCTACCTTAGTGATTCTGTCATCATCCTGGCATTTATCTGGGAGAAGAAAGGAAGAGTTTATAGATAGTCTAGAAAGTAAATATCAAGCATTGGCTACATTAAAAATAATACAAAACAGAATCAACACTGAACCATTTATTGATTGGTACTTTGAAACCGTTGAGTAGTACTCTTCCACATGCAGGAGTTCACGTTAATTGTTACATGCTATTGATACTACTGCCATGATTGTGTTTTCTTTGACTGTTCTATAAGTGTACATTTTAATGTAACTGTTTTATACTTATAATCATATTCTGACCCTGCAAATCACAAGCAGGGTGACCATAGCCTTCTTCAAATGTGTGCTGTAATATCATGGCGGGAGGTATGCTTGTATAGAAGAAAATCATTGACTACAAGTTTAGCCTTATTGATGTTATTTACCCGGTGACAGTTATATTTTTAAGGATTCAGGTGTTCAGCACCTATGCACCTATGGTTAGGAGCTTATAAAATAAATTGAATTGCCTATTTGAAACAGTCATTTGGTGTGATTATATTTTGGACTATATATATATATTCATACAATGTATGCATGCTACCTAGGAAAAATCAATCATATATTGTAGAGTTTTGTACTGTCATTTAAGTATGGTTTTATGCTGTAATTTTTGTGTGTGTTTGGTCCTTTAGGTGGCAATCATAGAAGAGTTAGTAGTAGGCTATGAAACCTCTCTAAAAAGCTGTCGGTTATTTAACCCCATTGGTAAGTGCTAAGATTTTTGTTTTTAATAGATTTTAATAGTTAACAGACTGTTACATACTAAATCCAGAATGGCTGTCATTGGTAATGCATTTAAATGGCAGATATATCTTTAGTAAAGAAAAAAATTGAGTAATTTATTTATTCCTTTTATTATTTTTTTCTTAATGAAGTTTAGTATGGTTTAATAAATGCTAAACTGGGAAGTAGGGAAGCCTTAGTTTCTATTTCTAGCTTACTAGCTCTGTGACCCTGAGTTAACCTTTCATTGTCTTAGCTTATCCTCAGAGTAATCCCTTCTAGGGAAGCACTGTTGGCCTCAGTTAGGAAGACTTGAGTTAAGGTCTTGCCTGACACATTAGCTATGTGATCTATGAGTTGCTTTTAATTATTTTGTGTAGAAAAAATACATTTATGTAGGTGTAACATGTATAAGTTTGAACTACAGTTTAATGCATGTAGGGAAATGTTGATGTGTTCTGTTTTTCTCTTTAGATGATGGCAAGGAAGAGCCTCCTACCACATTACTCTGGGTCCAGTACTATTTGGCACAGCATTATGACAAAATTGGGCAGCCATCTCTTGCTTTGGAATATATAAATGCTGCTATAGAAAGTACACCTACATTGATAGAACTCTTTCTTGTGAAAGCTAAAATCTATAAGGTAAAATTAATTTTTGCCATCATTCTTTTCCAGATGTTATAAGCTCTAAGACTTAAAAAATTTTACTTGATTAAAAAAATCACCAGTTTACACTACTATGTGTATGTGTGTGTTTGTGTGTGTGTGTGTCTATATATATATGACAGACATTCTGCACATTATATTTTAGAGTTGTCTGATTTATCTGTGCTTCCTTCCTTTTATTTCTCTGCATTAAAAAAGTTTTATCCCTCTCCCCACTTTTTTGGCATTATTAACACTACTTGTTCCCCTGAGGATAGTCGGTTCCTTTTCCCCACTCATTTAACTGAGAGAAAGCCTCTTTGTCCCACCCCAGGAAAAACTGCCCCACAAAATCCTTTTAAGAAATAAGCATAGCCAAAAAAAGTGAATACACAGAGTACCCATGTCCAAAAATAGATGTCTCTGCTTTTTGTGTCCGTCTTTCTTTCTGTCAAGAGGTGGGTTATATGCTTCCTCCTAAGTCCTCTGGAGACATGCTCAGTCATGTTCAGGGTTCTTGTTTTCTTTTGCCATGTTATTGGTCTCTTGGTAAAACTCATTTCAGTCTCTCAGTTCATACTAGCCATTATTCTCTGAAATTGTCTCTTTTAGTTCTTCTTTTTTTTTTTTTTTTTTTTTTGCTGAGGCAGTTGGGGTTAAGTGACTTGCCCAGGGTCACACAGCTGTTACGTGTCTGAGACCAAATTTGAACTCAGGTCCTCCTGACTTCAGGGCTGGTGCTCTATCCACTGCGCCACCTAGCTGCCCCTGTCTCTTTTAGTTCTTAAGGCACAATAATATTCCATTCCATTCCTTTGCTTTCATTTTGTGCAGTTTACTCTCTTCTTCTCCCCCCTCCCCCCAGTTGTTTAGATTCTAGTTGCTTTTACCCCCTTTTCCCTTCCCCCTCTTTGAGTTTTCTCTTTCCTCTTCAGAATCAGGACATTTGTTTTCCTTGTGACTATGTCTTCCACAGTATTATCCTCCTTTTAAATAATGCCTCTATCTCAGGAAATTAGAATGAAGTTTATCTAATAGCCATATCCTCTTGTTTCCATGTTTGTATATTTTTCTTGCATATCCCAATTATGAGAAATAGTTCCTCTCTTTTGTCCTTTCTATGCTAGTGTATTCCTCATTTTATCTTCTTATCTGTACAAACTCTCAGAAGATAACCAGTCTATCTTTAGGATCTTTTTTGTTTGTTTGGTTTTTGTTTTGTTTTAGTCAGTACTTTTTGAAGACCTTAAGGGATACTTAGTTTCTTTCCCTCTTATTATGATGGAGTTTCTTCCACTTGCTCAAATAAGTGTTCTCTGGCCTCTGGTGTTTGTATTTCAGAATTCCAATTGAGATCTAGTGTTTTCTTCAGAAATGCTTATAAGTCATCTATTTTGTAAAAAGTACTTTTTTTTTTTTTTACCCTGTAGGATTATATTCAATTTAAAGGGTAAGTTTTTCTTTGTTGTTTAACCTATTATCTTTTGCGTTTTAGAATGTAGTATTCCAAGATTGCTACTGGATTGTAGGAGAAAGCTATCAGGCCTTGTATGATAACAGTGATTTCTTAGTACTTGAACTGCTTCTTTCTGTTTTGCAGAATTTTTTTCTTTCAGAGCTTTGGATTTTGACTGATATTTTGGGGGCTTTTCTTTTTGGATTTTCTTTATATCTTTGCCTTCTGATTCTGCTAGATCTGGGAAGTTTTCACTCATGATTTCTTGAATAGTGTCTAAGCTTTTTTTTTTTTTTTTTTATTTAAAAAAAAATTTTTTAGTCAGTCCAGAGATTCTTAAATTATTTGTGATTTGCTTTCCAGGTCAGTTTTTCATGAGATAGTTTACATTTTCTTCTAATTTTTCAGCTGTTTAATTTTATGTTTGCTTTGTCATAGTGTCATTGATTTCTTTGGAGGCCATTCTGGTTTTCAGAGATTTCATTTCTTGAATAAAATTTACTATGTTTTTTCTAAAATACCAAATCTCTAAGAGCTTTAAATCTTTTTTTTTTTTTTCCTGGATATTCTTGTGGTCCCATTGGAAAATATTTTTTCCTTTAAGTCTCTTCTTTGCAGCTTTAATGGTCTTAAATTTGCAATTATTTTTGTTATTGGATTGTAGTTTTAATTTTTACACTTAATTCTCTAGCTTCAGTTTCTAAATTGGGACCTTTTTCCAGGGCCAGGCTCAGTGTCTTGTTGTACTTTTGGGTCACCAGACTTCCTAAAAGACCCTTTCCCCAGGTCTTGCTCTGAACTTCACTTCCTAAGGAATCCTCCAGCTTCTTACAAATCAGCATTGTGCTGGTCACTGGCTTCTTTCTACTCAGTGGGACTTCTCAAGAGAGCCCTCTACTCTTTCTTTGAATGACAAGCCTTGTAAATACATGCCCTGGCTACCTCTAGCCACACAGGAAACTTGGAGCTGATTGCATTTCTGGGCTGGAAAGAGTTAGTTATTTTTAATTGAATTGCCTGATAATTATTCCGTCTGTTGTGACCTACAGTAAATGGGAGCTGGATGACTTGCCTCCTATTCAGGTAGTCATCTTGGCAGAAAAACTAGAACCTAAAATTTAGTAATGTCATTAGAATGTCACATTTGGTGACTGGGGAACATTTTGTGGGGTTTTTTTGTTTGTTTTTGTTTTTGTTTTTTTTTGTTTTTCTTTTAAATATCCTCCATTTTCTGGTACTAATATCCTTGAATACCAATAATTAGACAGCATCCCTTCATTAATTGGCTAATTAAGGACTAACAGAAAACAACAATTGAACATTTCAACAACAATTGAAAGAGCATGAATTTTAGAGTCAGATAGTCTTAGTTTAAATTTTACCTCTACAACGTAATAGCCATGTGACTATATATATAAAATGCTTTACCTCCTTGTACCTCAGTTTCTTCATCTATAAAATGAAGTCTGAAAAAAGGGAGAGACATATAAGGGAGGCAGAAATAACAAGATTTGGCAACTGATTAGATGCTAGAATGAGAGTGGAAAAATCGGAAGACATTGAAGTTAATGACCTAGGTGTTTGTGGGAATGGCCATGAACTCAACTCAAACAATTTCAGATGAGGAATAGCTATTTTTTTGGTTGAGTTTAAAATGTTGATGAGATGTCCATTTTTAAATGATTATTGTATTAAGGTGGCTAGATATTACAGTGGATAGAGAGCTGAACCTGGAGTCAGAAACCCTAATTTCAGATCCAGTCCCAGATGGTCATTATTAGTCTGTGTGATCCTGGAAAAACCATTTAATGTCCTGTCCCAGTTTCCACAATAATAGTACTTATCTCCCAGACAGACTTGTTACAAGGATCAGATAAAATGATGTGCTTAAATAAACTTATTCCTATCCCTTGACAAAGTTGTTTTTAGGCCAAGTATTTGTGTGACTGAATTTTATGTTAAGACATTTCATAATAGTTGAAATTAAATGATACACTGTGAAAATCTTATGTAGAAACTATAAGTTGCTAACTTTTCTGGTCTCCCCCTGTATAGTTTTGCTTCTCTTTTTTAATGTACCCATTACATCTTGGACTGATACAAAGTAGCAGCCTAAAAAATTGCTGGCCTTTCTATGTTTCCATGAAAACTAATTTAAATGGTTTGATTACCAAAACAAAGATAATATTTTAAGTTCACAAGTGTCTTTAATAGTATGTAAGAATTTTGATATCCAGAACATTATTTAACAATATGAACATTAATTAATTAACACTTAAACCCTTGTTCATAAGATGCTCCTCATGTTTGTGGGCACTGCTAACCTTAAGACTTGTTGAGTTTTGACAAGAGGAGTAATAAAAAGCTACTGTATTTTTAAAAAAATATATTTTTTTAATATTAAAGTTTTTTACTTGCAAAACATGCATGGGTAATTTTTCAACATTGATCTTGCAAAGCCTTCTGTTCCAAATTTTTTTCTTCTTCCCCTCACCCCCTCCCTTAGATGGCAGGTAGTCCAATACTTGTTAACTATGTTAAAATATATGACAAATCCAATATTTATACAGTTGTCTTACTGTACAAGAAAAATCGGATCTACAAGGGAAAAATAAATCTGAGAAGGAAAACAAAATGCAAACAAACAACAGAAAGCATAAAAATGCTTTGTTGAGGTCCCACAGGCCTCTCTCTCTCTGGGTATAGATGACTTTCTTTATCACTGTACAATTGGAACTGGTTTGAAACATCTCATTGTTGAAGAGAGCCATGTCCATCAGAATTAATCATCATAGTCTTGGTGCTGTATATGATGATCTCCTGGTTCTGCTCATTTCACTTAGCATCAGTTCATGTAGGTCTCTCCAGGCCTCTCTGAAATCATCCTGCTGGTTGTTTCTTATAGAACAATAATATTCCATGACATTCATATACCATAATTTATTCAGTCACTCTCCAATTGATGGGCATCCATTTAGTTTCCAGTTTCTAGCCACTACAAAAAGGGCTGCCACAAACATTTTTCCACATGGATCTCTTTCTCTCCTTTAAGATCTCTTTGGGATACAGGCTCAGTAGAAACACAGCTGGGTCAAAGGGTATGCATAGTTTGATAACTTATAAAAAGCTACTCTAAAGATTTAGGATTACCCTGCTATTACTTTGTGCTTGCTGTATGTGCTAGGATGTTGCATTATTCTAAAAGAATATTTGGTGACTTAGAGCTGAGTGACCTGTGTTTGACTTGAGCGTTTTCCCACTAATTAACTGTAAAATTAAGAACAAATTGTTTTACCTTTCTGAGCCTTAACTTACTTTTGTTTAAAATTGAGATAATGATGCTTACACAAGCTTGTAAAAATAGGAGCGCATTGTAAAAAGAGGAGGCATTAAAAATCAATTCTCAAAGTGATGAAATAACTAAAATACATTCTTCACTAATTAGCCAGTTGAGATTTCTAGTGATATTTCTTTACATTTGCTTATACTATTCTGCTTTTGTGCTTTCTTTTGCCAGTTAAATTTTCATTGGGTAAATAATCTGTTATGTCCTTTAAAAAGGTGTCATTCTTATGTGATATTTACTTTTTCCTTGTAAGCATGCTGGCAATATTAAGGAAGCTGCTAGGTGGATGGATGAAGCTCAGGCCCTGGATACAGCAGACAGGTTTATCAACTCCAAATGTGCCAAGTACATGCTGAAAGCCAACCTGATTAAAGAGGCTGAAGAAATGTGCTCTAAGTTTACAAGGGTTTGTATATATCAGTTATCACATGCTTTGATTTCTTTAATAATCATTTTCTTTCCATTCAAAAAAAAATTCCAAAAGGGAGAATTTGATTTGTCAGTAGTCAGCAACATTTTTATATATATATATAAACAAAAAAAAATTCTTTTTGCCTTTAATGTAACATACCTTAGAGAAAAGTATATACTTCTAAAAGAATCTTTATATGCCTGTACATATACATATGTACAAACATATATATCATAAAAGTGGTCTCTTTTAGACCTTTTCTGATTAGTTTTACTACTACATTAGATAGCTGAGTGATAACCTAAACTACTTAAAATGATTAATTTTGAAGCCATTGGAAACTGCTCTTGCCAATTTAACGAGTTAAGGGTATTTGGAAGGGTTTGTTTTTCTTTTATTCCTTTTTGTCATTATTGATTTAGGACATTCACTATTCCAAAAGAATTATAATTTGAATTGTTTCACTGAATTAGCTTTTGTATTTTTAATTTTTCTTTGACTTCAAATGTACTGTCTAATTATTAGAACCAAACATACTTCTGTCTTCTTTAAAAAAATTTTGGTAGAAAAATTAAAAAAAAAAAAAATCAGATAAGTCAACATGAGAAGCCTTAGTATTGCTATTTATTTGTATGCACTAATATTCCCAAATACATCTTAAGTCTTTGTTTAAAGTCTTAAAGTTGGCAAGAGCCTGAGAGGTCAGTTTTGGAAGTCCTTTTACATCTACGACAGATGTGTAGGTAATCTTTTAGCTCTTTTAACATTTACTAGAACTCCAGTCATTTTTGTATATGTTAGAAATAGAATTTTGCTTATGTTCTGATGAATATATGGGGAGTTAACCTTCTTTAAAAAATTGATTCTTACAAAATTGATCAAAATTAAATGAAGAATAACAATATTAGTGCTTATTTATTAATGTAGTTTGTGCTATTCCAATAGGAAGGAACATCTGCAGTGGAAAATTTGAATGAAATGCAGTGTATGTGGTTCCAGACAGAATGTGCGCAGGCATATAAGGCAATGAATAAATTTGGTGAAGCACTTAAGAAATGTCATGAAATTGAGAGAGTAAGTAAAAGATTTGTGTTGAAATTTTTTCATTGAAATTTTGTTTTGACATATACTGGTTTTTCCCTAATAGTTCCTTTTATAATATTTTTTCTAGTTTTTGTAGAATTAGATTAAAAATTTTATAGATGTATTAAAATTTTCTTTAGATATCACTGCCAATCTATACTTGACCCAGCTGCCAAATGGACAATTTCTAAGGCATGAGTCTAACTATATAGATCATTCCTCTGTTCAGGAAATTTTATTTCTCCTTATACAGATTCCTTCATTGAATATTTATATTATTTCACGATTTGGCTCTGGACAATTTTTCCAAACTTTATTTTTCTTTCTTGCCATCAGTGTCTTTGTCAAATTGGCTGTCTGCAAACCACATTATTGCATTTTATCTCTTGCTTTTTGCCTTTGTAATCTGTGTCCCTCCCCACCTTTTGTGCCTCCCCTCTTCCCCAAGAAAGTTCCTTGTAATGTTTTTCTTTTCCTCTTCTTCTTACCCCCTCTTTGGAATTCAGCTCTGTTGCAACCTCTTACCCAAGGCCAAGTTCTTTTCTGACCCTCTCTCCTCTCTCAAATTGTTAGTGTGTCCCACCCTCACACCCCTCCCTCTTTCATATTACTTTGCATTTATTTTGCATTTCTTTATGTATGGGTAAAGGAGAGGAACTCCTTTCTCTCTCTTCTTCTCTTCCTTTCCCTGTTTTTCCCCCAAATAGAATGTTCATTTCTTTGGAACAGGGATAACTTCTTTCTTTGCATCCTTACCAGGTAGTATAGAAATAGGAGAGGGCACTTAATTGGTAAATGAACTCTAAATGAAAGAATCTTGGCCAAATTTTCTCCTTTGAGCGAGTTTAGTGATTAAATTTTTTTTTAAAGCACATACTAATGTTAATAATGCTCAGTAAAGAAGTTTACTTTTCTATCAGTGATTCCCTTAATTGTTTTTCTCAATAATTCTACTGAAGGATTTGTGGCAATACTTGTAGAGCACTGATTCTAATAATTCTACAGAGTTTCTTAGTTGCACTGTTATTTAATTTTCCCAGATAAGAAGTGTCTCTACTAGTTCTCTTCGGAATGAATTGACTTTTTTTTTCCTTTGTATTTTAGTCCTGGTGTGTAATACATTTTAGGGTTTGTTTCCTTTTTTGGTTATTGTGGTTGATGTCCTTTAAAGTACGATTTGGGGAACTGTAAATTTTGAGTTACTATGAACTTTTGTTTTGGGTTTCATTTTGCTAATTCTTTCAGACAAGAAATCAAAGTAATTGCAGAATTTTATAGGTTTTTTGTTTTTTTTTTTTGTTTGTTTGTTTGTTTTTTTTGTTTTTGCATTTTCCTACATTAATACTTGCTAAAGAACATTGTATTATGTTAGCATTTTGTAGAAATCACTGATGACCAGTTTGACTTTCATACGTACTGTATGAGGAAGATTACACTTAGGTCTTATGTGGACTTGTTAAAACTAGAAGATGTACTTCGACAGCATCCGTTTTACTTCAAGGCAGCAAGGATTGCTATAGAGATCTATTTGAAACTTCATGATAACCCACTAACAGATGAGAATAAAGAACATGAGGCTGATACAGGTATAAGATTACTCAGATTTCTTTTGGTTTACTCTTGTTTTGTGTGTATACTAACATAGATGCTTTCTTGTATGTTTCACATTTTGTCTTTGGGATGCCCTTAGTGAAAATGTTGTATTTTGTGTATTACGTTGAAAAATGAATGAATGTATCACAGTTCAGTTACATTTCTAGTTCCATCTTATTCATGGAAGCAGTTCTTACTTTAATGAAGACCAGTAACATTTACTAAGTATTTTTGAATTTTATGATTTTTATGTGTAGCAAATATGATCACATTAGTACTCCAGGAGACCTTAGAGACCATGTGGTCTCATGCCCTTATATTTTTAGATGCCCTGAAAAATGAAGTGGTTCTTTATAATAAAGTTAGTGTTTGTGCTAGGACTAAATTATCTTAGGTTTCTTTCTTCCCAGCCTGGTCTTCTTTTCCACTACAAATATTTTTTCTGACTTGTGGAGAGAATCACGTAGTTCTTTCTCTACTTCTCCCTGCTGTATCTTTTTAGTAACCTCTATCCCCCTAATGATCAACCCTAAAGGCCAATTGTCACCCAGTCCCTTTACCATGACCCCTGAGAAGACCTTTTGAACAGTTTGTGAATGCTTTTAGTCAACTCTAAAGGCTTCTATTCTTATAAGACTGGTCTTTTATGCTGGTGCATTTTTTCAGTGGGAAGCTGTGTCAGTGGCATCAGTAAAATGGGGCTTGGGTCATTGAGAATTGACTGCAGTTGTAATTTTGTGGCTAGTTTTGAACAGAGGTTATAAAAATAAGCATAGTTTTGTGAAGTTGATCTGTGTCAATTTTGGAATTGCTGAGAGGGCAATCTGAAATATTCAGAATACTACTAAGCCTAGACCTTGTCTGGCCAAGTATCAGTGGACAAGTCCTTTCACGCCTGGGGCTATTGGCTCTTCCATCCATTAAATGAGATTTACCCTTAGTGATGTTGAATTCTGTTCTGAGCTTATTTAAGGAAAAAAATGTGAACTAGGTACAAAATAGGGAGGTTCTGGAGACTCTTGCCAATTCAGTTCAGCTCCTTCCCTTTCACTTAAGAGTTTGAGAGAGTTGCCCAGAGTATGGAGACCCTGATCAACATGACCAGAGGCCCAAATTATCTGAGACAGGACTTGTCCTCAGTCATCATGGGTCACAATCTTGTTCTCTGTCGACAACTCAGGTTGCCTCACAAGAAACACACAGAAATTGATTTAAAGTAGCTGTTGCCATTTTTTTCCCTGCTGTCTTCCAGGCACAGCCTATGCACACTCTCAGACAACCTTGTCGTCCTTTATTGAATGCAAATCATAGAATTCCTTTCGTGAAGGTTTAAATTAGTGTTCTAGCCATGAAACACTTTGAAACAAGTTTGAAAAATATAAATGAAATCCACCAGTGATAGAATTTTGGAAGGTCTGGAGATCTGTGAATCATAAAATACCCTGTGATTTTTGTTCCAAAATTTCCCTATCAATCTCATATACATATTTTTAATATCTAAATAATTTTATATTTACTATTTTAGAAAGAATGTTTGGAAGTTTTGAAACCATTAAATTAGTGGACAGTAATGATCTTGTAGAGAGCAGTGAAAAACACATTTTATCTTGAAATTTTAATTGCTTTTACTTATTGTGGGGTGCTGAATTTTTTGATGTTTTAAGTTTACTCAGATTTTAGAATTTAGGTGTTAGTTTTGCTTATTATTTTCAGTACCATCAAACCCAAACCTTTCACTTTATGCTAAGGAGTTTATATTCTTAGGGAAATGAGACAGCTACTCCTGAACTCTGGCAACAAGTCCAATTTTGAACACTTATGGGAGCACAGAAAAATCCCCTAACTCAGCAGAGTATGGAGTTATTTTCTCTTTTTGGAACTGAGGATTTCTCTTGACTAAGGAGCACTTTTAAAGTCATTATTTTAAGTATCATGACATAAAGTTGCCTTAGTTGGTATTGTGAAACTTCTTGGCAAATGGCTGGCTTTATCAATATGTATGTAGGTTCTGAGTAAAGTTATTTTTATGATAAATGTATAAGCCAGTATAAGGTGAGAAAAATGTAATTTGAGACAATTTATACTGCCAATTTAAATTGCCTTTTATAAATGTCATGTCATTAATTATCCAATTCTTTTTTAATTGAATTAGCATCCTAATGAATCAAGAACTAAAAATTAACAAAAGTATCAGCATGGTGTAGTTGAGAACATGGCTTGGGACTCATGAGTAGACCCACGCTACAGCTCCTGTGCTCTCATTAGCTTTCTTAATTTCGACAAATCACCTCACCTCTAAGCCTCATTTTTTTCATCTGCAAAATAAGCAGGTGGGATTAATTGATTTTTATGATCTAGAGTTGATGTCTTTTTCTGTATGTGAAAAGCAGAAAACTGAAATAATTATCCAATTAAGGCTGCAGTTTTCATGGAGGAAGATTGCCATCATTTGTTGCCCATAATTACCTTGATTCTTGATTTTTTTACTTAGATGTGTACATTACAAATCATTATATAGTCTTGTTAAGAGAATTTAAATTATCTTCAGCCATTGAATAGGAACTACTAATAAATTGAAAATTTACATCTCTCCACAAAATTATCCTTTTTTCTATGACTTTTTACTTGTTTTGAGGTAATTTTTATTGTTATTTAATATTTGATTGGAAAGAGAGAAAACAAGGCAGGTTGGATGTGTAGTTCATTGTTCCTTCCCTTTTGTTTTTGAATTTTCATAGTGAAACATTTAAAAATTTTGAGACACCAAATGTTAATATTACAGATAAGTAATTTATTGCTTGTAATTTTGAAAAGGATGGCTTTTCAAATGTTCGTTAGTGATTGCCAGCTCATGTGTGAGAGATACATTAATGAAATTCACAATTAAAAAAATTTTATCTTCACTTAAAATGTGGTGTGTATGTGTGTTGTGTCCTTTTTTGAGAGTAAGGTAGCGCTAACTGAAATAAATATTAGGATGTTGAAACTTCAAAAAAAGTTGTAATCATTTAAAAATTTTATACTTGTAGCAAACATGTCAGACAAAGAGCTAAAGAAATTACGTAATAAACAAAGAAGAGCTCAAAAGAAAGCTCAACTTGAAGAAGAGAAAAAGAATGCAGAGAAAGAGAAGCAACAGAGAAATCAGAAAAAGAAGAAGGATGATGATGATGAGGAAATCGGAGGTCCAAAAGAAGAACTTATCCCTGAGAAACTGGCCAAGGTACTTGTTAGGAGTCTTAGACATAATTAGATGGAAAAACAATTCTTCTTTGGCCAACATGATTATACATTTTGAAATCTAGAAATTACTTTTCATTTTTATTTTGCTTCTGCATCCTCATTTCTTTCTGTCTTCTTTCCTTTCCATATTTCAAATTAAAAACTTGAACTTTAAAACTTCCTTTCCTTTCTTTTTCCTTTTTCCTTTTTCCTTTCTTTCTCCTTTCTCCTTTCCTTTCCTTTCCTGCTGAGGCAATTGGGATTAATTGACTTGCCCACACAACTAGGAAGTGTTAAGTGTCTGAGACCAGATTTGAACTCCTGTCCTCCTGACTTCAGGCTGGTGCCAACCTTCTTTCTAAACTGAAGTATCTGTACTGAGGCTTAGACAGCTCTCAGATATTTCCCTTTACCGTATTCTCCCCATCTTTCCTTTTTTCTTCCTTTCCCTTTTCTCTGTTCTCTTTCCTACTCCCCCTTTCTCTCACACTTTCCCTTCCCTTTCCTTTTATTCCCTCTCTCCCTCCTATCTTTCCTCTTCTCTACCATCCCTCTACATTTCCCCAGATATTCAAAGAATCAATTTATTAATATATTGTCTGAAAGTTTACCATAGTAATCATATTATGACAGGAACCTGGAAATAAATTTTAAATAATTTCAAAATCCCTCTACTAACTTTTTTTTTTATTGATTTCTTTTGCTTTTAAATTGCCTTTATTTCCCAATATTCTCTTCTTCACCTCCCAGAAATCCATTACTAAGAAGAAGAGGGGAAGAAAGTTCAGCAAAACTAACCAACAATCATCAAAGATTAGTATTTTTTGCAGTGTTCCATACCCATAGTCCCTCAGTTTTTGTTTTATGAAGAATTAAAATAAAAAAAAAAATTTTAGCACAAATAGGCACATCTCTTCAGGAGTCTCCATAAACTTTTCACATGTGCTATATATTTAGAAGATTATGAGACTGAACATATGAATGACTATAAAGGATAGAGAAGAAATTCCTCATCCTGTGTTTTCCAGGTGCACTGAAGAACTGATTTCCCCCTCTCTGGTTAATACACTTGTGTTCTCATTATTATCAACTCTTTCAAAGCTCCCATGAAATTTTAATGTCCTTTATTCATTCATTCATTTAGATGAGGCAGTTAGGATTAAGTGACTTGCCCAGGTTCACACAGCTAGGAAATGTTGTGTCTGTAGCCAGATTTCAACACAGGTTCTCCTGACTATGGGCCAATACTCTCTCCACTGTGTCATTCAGCTGCCCATGTCCATTTTGCTTCATAACTTTTTACTTTTGATATCAAAATTCTTAATCCCATGCCATTTTGAGTCATATACTAAGAAATTTCATCAGGTTATGAATTGACCATCACACAGTCCTAAGAATTTGTCCTTGAATATTATAATTTTTTATCCTGTTAGACAAAAGGACTTTTTTTTTCCTAATTTTTTTTATTAAAGCTTTTTATTTGCAAAACATATGTATAGGTAATTCTTGAACATTGACCCTTACAAAGCTTTCTGTTACAAATTTCCCCCCTCCTCTCCCCTCCCCTAGATGGCAGGAAGTCTACTACATGTTAATTATGTTAAAATACTTGACAAATAGAATATATGTATACATATTTCCACACTTATCTTGCTGTGCAAGAAAAATCATATCTACAAAAAAAAAACAGAGAAAGGAAATACAATGTAAGCAAACATCAATAGAGAGCATGAAAATGTTATGTTGTGGTCCACATTTCATAACCCTCTCTCTGGGTGTATATGGCTTTCTTCACTGAACAATTGGAACTGGTTTGAAACATTTCATGGTTGAAGAGAGCCATGTCTATCAGAATTGATCATCATATAGTTGACAAAAGGACTTTTAGGTGAATGCACAGACTTTTGGTAAGAGGTACCTAATTAATAAAATGTGTCTAAAAGGATTATTATCTAAAGCTCCTTCAATAAATTAAGCATTATAAATAAATTGACTACAATGTTCAGATATAGAGAGTCAAGAGTTGAGTGATTAGAATCTGAGTTACTAAATTATTGGTATGATTCTCTCTCTCTTTTATTTTTTAGGTTGAAAGTCCATTGGAAGAAGCTATTAAATTTTTAACACCATTAAAAAACTTAGTAAAGAACAAGATAGAGACCCATCTTTTTGCCTTTGAGATTTACTTTAGGAAAGGTAAGTGATGAAAGTATATTCTGAGATGAATGATAGCTATATATGTCATTCATGATAAGATCTCCTGGCAGGTATGATGTAATCTAGCATAGTTAATCATGTCTATTGTGAATAAGACCTAAGAGTAGATACTAAGGATAATCCAAATGAAGTGTTGTAGGATTTCAGAGAAAATGTAAGGCATCAGAATAGGCAATCAGAGTATTCTTCCTAGAGAAATGACATTTATGTTAGACTTTTAAAGAGGAATAGTATTCCTATTGATAGAAACATAATGCAGGGAATTCCTAGGAGTACTAGCATGAACAAGCACAAAATATGTTTTGGGAAAAATGAACACTCAGGTTGGTGGCATAGGGTGGTTAATTTAGAATAATAATGAATAATTAGGCTAGAAAGATGGCCAATAAAAAATGTGACTAGGAATATGTATTAGAGGTAGAAAATAATGGAGTATCCCATATTTGAGGTTATAGCATGAACTAGGGTTTGTGGCAGTGGGAATAGAAAAGAATCCTGTGCTTATTTCTCATAAAGTCTGAAGGAAGACTTTAATTTTGAATGAATATAGAGTGTGAAAGTTGGGAGAAATCAATGAAATTTTGTGGGGAATTGAGGAATAAAGAATCTGGAATTTGAAGTATGGCAGGGAATTAAATTGGAAATACCTTTACCACTGTTATGCAAATTGACTGGTAAGTGAAAAACTGCTACCTCATTGTTTGTATCTTGCATTGCTCTGTCTCCCACTTATTTTCTATAAATTTTGTTTTATCAATGAGGTTGTGAACCAGCAAATCATAAGGGTTGGAACTATTTCTTAGAGCTCATTCAGGCCAGTTTCTTGCTTCCTAAAAATTATTCCTATATCTCTAATGTTGGGATGAAAAGTTCTTCAGATTTTAAGAGTCTATAGCATTTAATACTAGGATTGTGCAATCTTTGAATGTAGAGTAGAAGAACTCTTCCCTCTGCGTAGATATTATTGAGAACACTGGGCCCAACAGGAGCTACAGAAAAACTATTTCAAAACTTTGTTCTCCTACCAAACTGGGTAGCAGTTTTTCACTTACCAGTCAATTTGCGTAACAGTGGTAAAGTTGAAGAACCTGAAAGTGTGAATAATGAAAACAAAAGACATTATACTTATTTACATAAAAAATAGAAAGGTTTTTCCTTATGTAGATGATTTCCTCATCTCTATAATGTGGCCTCCCTTGTTTGTAGAAGAAAAAGATAATTTTAATGTCTTCCAATTTTTTCTTTTATAGAAAAGTTTCTTTTGATGCTACAGTCAGTAAAGAGGGCATTTGCTATTGATTCCAGTCATCCTTGGCTTCATGAGTGTATGATTCGCCTCTTCAGTGCTGGTATGTGTTAGTTTTTAACCTCTTAGAATTCATTTTTACAGCAATTTTCGTGGTTAATAATATAAATGGATTTATCAAAAAAGTCTCAAGGTATTAAATAGTTTGATTAATTTAATCATATCCTATATTCTTACATATTATATGTGGAATAATAATAATTGAATAGTAATTGAAGGAAAAGCAATGATCTTCATTTATGTCTAATATCTACATTTGTAAAGCAACAGTTATATTTGACCAAAAATATGTTCAGTGGAAGTACTCAAGCATCTTATTCTATGTATGGCACTGAGTTATGCATAAATTTGATGCATAAACAATGTTATTTTAAATATTGAACTTGGTTTAAAATTATTTTTCATGACACCTTCAATATTATTGGTTTCCTTTGTGATCCTAAGTATACATTTAAAAACATGATTTTGAGAAGGATTAGATTGACTTCACCCAATTGCTTAAGGGCACATCACTCATTAAAAGGTTTTATTCCTATTTTAGTGAAATTTATTATTTCAAGGAGATATGGTGAATGTTTCAGCATAGAATTCTTTTGGAAGATGAATATCATAATTCTCTGATCTGTTTGTTAAATCTGAATTTTTAGGGAACTTGCTTAATAACTTTGTACCAGTATTATCAGGAATAGAATAATATTTGAAGGATCATTCAGTTACTTTAGTACAGTTTCAAAGTAAAGCTTTGAAATCAGTTTTCACAACAAAACAAATATTGTTAACATTTAACACACTGTTGTTTTGGTGTTTGAATCATGAGATTTTTTTTAACCTAGAAGAAACCTTAGAGGTTGCCTAGTTCAACTTCTTCATTTTACAGATTAGGAGACTAAGACACATTGAAGTTACATGATATGATTAAAGTTATGTAGTTTATAACTAGCAGAGCTGGGATTCAAACCTAAGTCTCCTTATTCCTAATTTAACATTAAATATGGCAATGTGCTATTCTTAAACGTCAAATCAAGGGTTATTTTGTGGACATGTTATAATTTGCTAGGTGTCTTTTTTTTAAATGACAAAAGAAAGTTGAATTTTAGTTTTTAGGATTTAGAAACAGTTTACAGTTAGTATTCTCTTATTAGATTTAAATGTTATAATTAAATGGGCATTTTTTTAAATGAAGGAAATAGAAAAATCTACCAAATAACAAAACCACCAAAGAATTTTTGTCAAGTTAACATTAAAATTTCCCAACTATGAATGTTATTTTAAATTTTATTTTTAAAAAATAACTGAAACTAAAAAAAAAAAACAAAAGAAAAAACAATATCTAAATTATAGTATAAGAAAAACATTCTGACAGTGCTATCCTCTAAATAGATTGAGCTGCCTTATTAAGTAGTGAATTTTTCATTATTAGAAGTCTACAAATAAAAGTTGGATAACTTGTAAAGGATGTTATGTAATTACATTGGAAATTTCTCCCCTTGTAGGAAGTTGTCATGTATGACTTCTGATAGTTAATTCTGTTATTTGTTCATTTTGTTTGTTTGTTTGGAGGGAGGAGGTTGTGGAGTGGAATTAGATAGTATTTGAAGTGACCGTAAAAGAATTAAAGTTTTAGTCACATGGGATTCCTTCCCCATATATTTTACACATACATGACTTATTACTAGTTCAGTGTATTCCTGAAAAGGTATATAGCAGTAAACATTAGTTGATGTTTATTTTTGCACCGTTTTACTGTTAATTTTTGAGCCGTGGAAAAATTTTGTTCCCAAGATCCAATAAAAAATCATATTAAATTCCTGGGCATTTGTGCAATTTCCCATTAAAACATGAATAAAACTATGGTATATTTAGGTATGTGTGTGCTTTTATTGAAGATTATGTATTTTGATTGTTCATTTGACTAATTTTTCTTGCAGGAGTTATATGGCAAGTATAATGCACATAGATTATGCAGTGACAGGCAAAATGCTGGTTGAAGTGAAGATTAGAATTCTTAAGCAGTTGTCTTAGCTATATTTTTGTTTCAAGTATTCAGTAGAATTCACTAGCTGAAAAAGTCACATGGAAATGCTTTAAGAAACAGAATTCAGTCAGTGATAGTAATCAGTGATTCATATAATATATGAAGATATATGACACATCTTCATAAAACATAAACCTTTTGACTTTATTGTAATCAGTTGAATGTAAACTGTTGCCAGAAACCTGTGTGACAATATAAATTTATAGTATAGATATATTAGACAACATAAACTTAAAATGTAAATACATTAAGGGATAACTTCTCATTATAAAAAGATTCACTAGTTATTAAATAATCTGTGCCCTTAATTTATGTAAAACATGATTTGATTTTCAGGCAAAATTTTCCAGGAATGTTCGTTTTGTAAAGTGTTGTTGGAAGAATGGAACAAGGTGTATATGAAGATATTCCTCCTTAGGAAAGATTTGAATAAATGTTCTTTAATTTCAAATCTACTGCTGTATACATTATGCAACATCATTATGCAAACATCTCTTATATACCTGGAAAAGGCTATCTAGCACCATGCTAGATAGATTTCAGTTTATCATAGAAAGATGTCTTGGAATGAATATGTACATATAACAGAGTTAACTTGTACTTTACAATGTAGATTCCAGAGTTGACTTAAATTTTTGTTCCTCATAAACCTTGAAGGGTAAGGATTTGAAACAATCTCAGAGAATTATTGGTATAGTGTAACAACAAGGAAGTAAAAATCTTATTCCCTCCTTTTTTCCCCCATCCATGGACCCCAGCATCCATACAATTGGTCCTTGAACACTTAAGTTTATTTAGACTTTTTAAAAAAAAATTCCTAGCATAGAATTATTATCCCAAAGAATTATAGGTCCCACATTTTCCTTCCTTAGATCACATCTCTGTAGCACCTTATTTTATTAAATTGCATTATCTAAAATACCAGAGTTTAGCCTTGTGTGTTTAATATATAAAGTCAGGATAAGTTACAAAATCAGGATAACCACATGTGTCTTTTGTTTGCTGTTTTATTTGTGCACTTCTTTGCCTGATTTGCCTTTTAAATGAGTATTACATGTGGTTATTTGTTTTCTTTTACAATTAATTCCAAATCTTTGTCCTTTCTGCAGCAATTCAGCCTCCTGGTGTATTAATAGGGGTCTTTTGATCCCTTTTGAATTTTCTAGCTCTTAAAATTTTTTAATTTTAAAAATATTTTGTTTTGACACATCAGTTTCCTTAACACAGAATTTTAAAAACATATCATATACTGATTATAATTGACAGCATGCAGATTCTTACTTTAGTGTGTATATTTCTTAAAAAGACAATCTTTATTAATCTATGCATAAGATATATATATATATATACATATATATATGTGTATATATATATATGGGGAGAGAGAGAGAGAGCGAGCGCGAGCGAGCGAACGTGCGCTATGGTCATTTTACATATTGATCATCCAACTGTAGGAGCCCCAATTCATATTGTAAATTTAATCAACATTTCTTACTCCAAATTATGGATACAAATTTTGGAACTCAGCCTAAGAGTATTTATTTAGAGCTAAAAAGCACTGTGAAGATCATCTAGTTCAGAAATTCTCAAACATTTTGATCACAGAACCTTTATACTCTTAAAAATTATTGAGGAGTCCAAAGAGCTGTTGTTGGTTATATAGGAATTCATTTTAAAAGTAATATCCACATCACTTACATATTAACATAAGTAACATTTCTTATGAAGTTAAAAACTTTTCCAAAGTGGGGAGGAAAATAAGTGTTAAGAATGCCATTATAGGGGCAGCTAGGTGGCGCAGTGGTTAGAGCACCAGCCCTGAAGTCAGTAAGACCTGAGTTCAAATCTGTCTCAGACACTTCTTAGCTGTGTGACCCTGGGCAAGTCACTTAACCCCAATTGCCTCAGCAAAAAGCAATAAATAAATAAATAAAAAATAAATAAATAAATTGATTAGTTGAAGAATGCCATTATTGTACATATTTTTGTAAATTTCTTGCTTAATAGAAGACATCTGGGTTCTTACCTGCTTCTGCATTCAACCTATTTGTGCGTCACACACACACACACACACACACACACACACACACACACACACAGGGCAAGAGGTTAAGTGACTTGCCCAGGGTCACATAGCTAGGGAATGTTAAGTGTCTGAGATCATATTTCAACTCCTGACTTTAAGGCTGGTGCTCTATCCACTGTGTCACCTAGCTGCCTCCTATTGGTGATATTTTGATTGAAATATATGAAGGAAATCTAATTTCATGTGTTGGGGAAAAATATTTTAATAGCAAATAATACCTTGGTATTATTATGAAAATGGTTTTAACCTTTTGGATCTTTAGGAAAGATCTGGGGAGCTGCACAACCACTTTGAGAACTACTGACTTTCAAGTAAGAAGAGAATAAATGAATTTTGCCCATGGGCACAGAAGTAACCTTTAGGCCAGGATTTGACCAAAAGTCCTTTGATTTCAAGTCCATTGTAATCTCTCTATACAAGTACTGGAGCTTGTGAGCCACAGCTTAATGTGTACTACATTTCTGCCCTCTGAAATGACTTGGAACAGTTGATTTTACTTAATGTAATACAGCTCTTCAGTTATATTCCTCTAATGTGACATAAATTTTTAAAAGTGAGAATAAAATCAAAAACCTTATCGAAGTCATTATATAATTACATTTATTTGACTAATGAGATGACTCAATCCATCATTTAAGGAAATTGATTAGGGAGAAAGTCTATCCTTCTATGCATTGTTTTGAGTTTCTCTTTGATTATTTTGTTTGTAAAAAGAATTTGAAAGTTATTTACCTTAGAATGCCCCTTAGTACAGTGAATTCCGTAGGGAAATGCAAATTGTAGTGAATTTTTTGTCAGTTGTATGCTTCAAGTCATACTCCAGTAGTCTACATGCTGAGAAGTGATCACAGTAAAGAATCATTATTAGTACAACCAGAAGTTAGCACTAGTTACCCAACTGCAAAGTCAGATGTTTTCTAGTAGAGTATCACCCACCAAAGAATGCATTTATCCTCTAATACTAGGCCAGGCCTGTTGTGAAGCTCAGATTTGATAATGATGGCCAAGTAGCAATTGTTATGAAGATTGTTGTCTTGAGAAAAGATATGATAAGAACTTGGATAAAGGAAGCTCAGGTAATGGCAAAGAACCATTCTTATCCATCCAAACCCTTAAAGGAATCTTTTAAAAAAAAAAAATGCTATTTTTTCTTCTTCCCCCAATTATATATCAACACAATTTTAAACTTTTTTTTTTTTTTTTTTTTGGCCTGAAGCAGTTGTGGTTAAGTGACTTGCCCAGAGTCACACAGCTAGGAAGTGTTAAGTGACTGAGACCAGATTTGAACTCATGGCCTCCTGAATTCAGGGCTGGTACTCTATCCACTTTAACACCTAGCTGCCCCATAAACATTCCTTTTTTTTTTTTTTTTTTTTTAAATTTGCATAACTTATGTATGGGTAATTCTTCAACATTGACCCTTACATAGCTTTCCATTACAAATTTTCTCCCCTATTTCCCTCCCCTAGATAGCAGGAAGTCCGCTACATGTTAATTATATTAAAATATTTGAAAAGTCGGATATATGTATACATGATAAACATTCCTTTTATAAGATTTTGAGTTCCAAATTTTCCTCCCTTCTTCCCCTTCTCTGTTTCTAAAAAGGTAGACAATTTGATATGTTATACATATATTATCATATAAAATCTATTTCCACATTAGTCACAGTTATAAAAGAAACATCAAAAGAAAAAAATATGAAAAAGTAAAGTAAGTGAAAAAATATGCCTCCATGTGCATTCAGAATCCATCAGTTCATTTGGATGTGGATAACATTTTCCATTGTGAGTCCTTTGAACATGTCTTGGATCAAGACTTAGATTGCTGCGAAGAGCTAAGTCTATCATAGCTGATGATCACACAATGCTGCTGGTAGAACGTATGATATTTTCCTAGTTCTGCACATTTCAGTTTGTTCAAATCTTTCCAGCTTTTTCTGAAATTCATCTTTTTATTATTATTGTACAATTCCATTACATTCATATACCATAGTTTGTTCAACTGTTCTCACCTCCATGACTTGGAATCCCTAGTTTACTTCTATATATATATCTGTATATTTGTTTCCCAGAAAGTAGAAGCTACTTGATAATTATACGTTTGGGCAGCTAGGTGGCGTGGTGGATAGAGCACCCCAGTCCTTCAGTCAGGAGGACCTGAGTTCAAATTTGGCCTCTGATACTTAACACTTCCTAGCTGTGTGACCCTGGGCAAGGCACTTAACCCCAATTGCCTCAGCAAGAAAAAAAATATTCTAGAGAACTATACTTTTGCTTTTTTCTTTGTTTCCTCACAATTGGCACACAGACACAAAATCAGTTTTTGTTAAGTACCATATAAGATGTAGATCATTATCTTCGAGTGTATGAATCTACCCATATATTGTTATACATTATAATGGGATTACTTTAGTTATTACTACAATACTACAATAAAATGCAGGGTAGCAGTTACAGCAAACTGACCCATTTATGGCTTTATTTGTTCACAATCGAAAAACTGATGTAGAAACATACTATGAGAGCCATTGGCAATATGCCTTGAATTTAAAACAAACAGTGGCATTGTGAAGTGCTTGAATCAGTTTGATGTAGCATGAAGAATTAGAGGCAAAAGATTCAGAGAAGATAGGTGTGTAGAGCTTGTATGAAATTGATTCTTCATAAGAAGGTATTTCTATTCCCAGGTTTGAGACAAGGCAGAAGAATCAACCATTTGCCAGAAGAACTTTGGGAACTTATTCCTGAAGTCAAGATTATTTACAGGCTGCAGGGAATTGGAGCTACAGTTTTGAGAATTTGATTTGGTATTACAAATTTTATGGAAAGTTCCCGGAATTTGCATTAGAAAATTATACATCATGGATTTAAATTTGCAAATTTGAGGCAAAACTTTCAAACATACTAAAGTGTTCAGATGATTTTATCAGTTGTAATTCATAATGCAGGGAAATATTAATTATGCTGGGAGAGGCTTTGGAAATCTTATGCTGATTTTTGAAGTGGAATAGAAAGAATTTGAAAAATCCAGAAGACTTGACTAGACATTGCTTCAAAGGACAAAACTTAAAATATCGAATTGTATTAATTGATTTTGCTGAGGTTGAGAACCGTGTTCTGGAAAAGAGGAGCATTTGGCTAAAGGGAGTATTTATAAAGAGGCCAAGAAAACTATGACAGTGAAGAGAGAAATAAAAACCTTCAGTTACCAGAACTCTGGTGAACTTTTGAAGATCAATTGAGTAGAATCCATTACAAAGAAATTGGATAGGATACTGAAGTGGCACTGTAATTGGATCTTTGTAATTAGACAAACCAATGGCTGTGATCAAATTTGGAAGAAGCAGCAACAATAAAAAGGTGCTAATAGGGCAAGATTCAAGACATTAATACTGAATTTTGACTTAATTAAAAAATCATTTGGTCATTGTTTTGTTTTTAAACACCAAACCTTCATCAAAAATTCCTCTAAGTAATCCATTGCTCTCAAAGTGATTTTAACATGCTAGAAGGGTTGTGTGCTGACCCAAAAATGTGTTACATATTTCTGTCCTGAAAATCAGCCTATATAAATTTGGAGACGCTTGTTAATGGGTTTGCCAAAGCAACTCTTTGATATACTAAGTTGTTGATCATCTGAGTACTCTTGCGTTAAATAGGAACAACTTTTCTGGTATCTCTTTCCTTTTGTTTTTCCTCCATTTCTGTTTTGTATATTTCTTGCTTCAGGTGTTTAATAGATATGTGATTTTAGGCAAATCATTTATGTATCAGTTTTCTTATTTTAAAAAGTGGAGACTATCTTTCAGGACTGTTATGAGAATGTAGCATATGTAAAATGCTTGGCAAATCTTAAACCACTATATAAATGCTAGTTATTATTAAAAAAAAA
>JAJPUD010000122.1:961636-980890 GCA_023553655.1 Myrmecobius fasciatus | reverse complement strand
AGGTCTGGTGCTCTATCCACTGCACCACCTAGCTGCCCCAAAACTCAAAATAAGTTCAAAACAGAAATGCTACATACAAAAAGGAGGTTCTCAGGATACGACCAGTATCTTTAAAAAACAGTCCTAGAAACAGAACTTGAAATACTGATGAAGCTCATTCAGTAAGAGCTCTAAAAATCAAAATCATCATCTTTTATCAGGAGAATTAAGTCTTCCATTTCTTTACTGTTCCATACATTTTAAAATTCTTTCATTTTTCAAATTAGAACCAGAAAAAAAATAAAGAAAAACTTGTTCCATTTAGGGCAAATAAATGTGATAAACTTAGAATATTTTCTTCTGTTGCAACCAAATGATATTAGAAAGAAAAAAGGCTGAGGAGACCTATCAAAATTGAAATACGAACATTAAAAATTTTGAAAACCACTTAATATGATGTTTACATCACAAAAGAAATAGTAGCAAGGGTAAACATCATAAAGAAAAGAAATAGTAGAAAATGTTTTGAAATTTTTTATCAATACTCCTCCATATACTCTTGGTAAATGATAGTAAATAGTCATCTCTTCTTGATAATTCAATTTTTAAGTTTTACAGAAACTGTTCTTTTATTCATTCAACAATTATTTACTGAGAACCTACTATGTACAAAGTACTGTGTGTATATATGGAGGGGAAATACTAAGATGTTCATGTTGCAATTCAATGCTTCTTTTACGAGTAAAATTTCAATCACACCTGAAAAGCAGATACTAGGCATCTTATACTGATCTATTTCTAAAACTCTTTCACTGATAAAGTTCTTTTTTTTAATACTACATGACTACAGTACCAAGACTCTTCGTTAGCCTGAGATAACTAGGATATGTTATAACTGGAAGAAAGATTCTGAATTTCTTGTGGTCCCGTGATGATAAATGAATGCAAACGTTTCTATCTTACCTGCCTTAGGTTAAACACCTAAGATGAAAGGGTTTTTTTTTAATTTTCTGATAATACATAGGCTATTTTAAATGTTCAATAATGATCATGTGCAAATTTGGTCTTTGTATTACAAAGCATCAATGAGTTTCGATAAGAAAATACTCAAAAGCTCAATCAAGTTAATATCACTTAGAAACATTTTCAAAAATGTTTAAAATTAATGAAAAAGTGCTATACATATGCTATAACCCCTGTCCTATCTAATACTGATTAACAAAATCTGAACACAAAGAACTACTAGAAGAAAAAATGTCAGACCATGTGCCTTAAGTTTTATAAAATTATAATAAACAGTACTCAATTGATGCTGAGGTAGTAAGGATTTGTATAGTAGCCTTCTTAGTTTTAGTTGTGACATGAGCAGAAGAGAGACCTGTTAACTTGATATGGGGTAAGTATCCAACACAAATACACCTATCCATTACAACACAACACTCTTACTCCCCCCCCACTGCAAATTCCCAACCTTCAAACTTCTAAACCAGACATTATCCTCTCAAAGTAGTTATAATTTAACTTGGACTTCAGCATCCATAACAACAGCTGAACAGATACCACTGGGAAGATCAATCAATCCTAGCATACACATAAGAAAAAATTTGGAAGTCACTGGCATAAGTGGATAAAAGACATGCCTTAGAGAGAAGAAGACTTGTGGTCAATTTCCATTTTTTACACACACTAGTTGTGTGACCCTAGGCAAGTCATTTAACCTCTCAAGACTTTTAAGTTGCAGAAGACATTTTTATGTATTGGTAGAAAGAATTCCCTTACTATGAGCTATTTACAATAATGAAATGACAAAGCCAGAGCAAATTATAGCTCAATAATGCAATTTAGCTTCCATTCAAAATAGTGTAAAGGTTAGAAATTTAAACTTTTTCTTCATTCACTTATACTTCAAATAAGTGTTTTTAAGACAAATCTTCCTAATGTAGACAACATCCTAAGAGTCCTCAATACGGCTATCCTCATATGGATGCCTTTGAGTCCATCCATTATTGTCTTCTTTACAAGCCTGCTTCAAGAATCAGTATAAGTAGAACCACAGTCTACTTCCTCATCACCTCTTCCTAATATCCATGGTTTCTGTTCCTACCAATCTACTGAAATTGACATTTCACAGACCACCCCACCCCACACATGATCACTTCATCACCCAAATTAATGGCTTTTAGTCACTTATGTGATTCTATGTGTGCCATTTTCCATTCTCATTCATCTCACATTACTCAGATAACTTCCCCTACATCCCCTTTCCACTCTTAATGAAGAAGTGGTCACTCTTCCACATGCATATGATCACCTTCTATTCATTCCCACATTCATTAATCCTTACATTAATCTTTAATCTATTGGCTGCTTCTGTGACATCTCCTAACAATCCTAATGTCTCCCCCACCCTCAAAGAACCTTCACTGATTCATTCATCTCCACTAGTGTTGGGGAATTCCCTTGACTTCTGTGTTTCAAAAATATGAAGCCCAATAGAAAGCATATAGATTTTTTAGTATGTTAAGGAAGACAGATATCCTTCAAGATCTTAAGCTTTCTAGGGTGCATACCTAATTTTTACAATATTTCAGGACTATTTGGAGTACACAGCCAATTAGCAACATTTTGCAGCAAATTAGGGTAAGTAAAGCATTTCAAAGGGAAAGGAATGGTAAAGAAAGAGAGCTATCAGTCAATGGAGAAAAGGGGACTTTCTGGCATGCATATGGCATGATTTATAAGAAGAAAACATTCTTTGTTCAAGGGCAAGAGACCAAGAGAAATTACCAAATACTTTTATGAGAGTGAAAGAAGTCGTCCTAGACAAAACTGTATAGTCTTTTATCCAAGGATAGCAACCATTTGTTATAACAATAGATGAGACCATTCATTTTATTGTGTCTCTGCAAAGTTTGTTTTTTCTTCTTCAGGAAGATTTGGGAACTTTCTACAATTAGGCTATTAGGTAGCTGGGAGATTGATCAACCAAGATAAAAAATAACTGATTTCTAATTTTTTCCTATACTAGTTATTAACCAGGCTCTTCTCCCTTCAGTGCATAAAATCTTTAAGAAGGATGTTTATAATCAGTCTCAACTTCCTTCTAGTTCTGTCCTAGGACCCCTAGTCTTCTCCCTCAATTAACTACTTTGATGATTTTATCAGCTCCCATGGATTCAATTGTTGTCTTTATGTAGCTTCAGAGCTCTTTATCCAGTGCTAATCTTTCGCAACCTCTTAACTTGCATTACCAGATGTTCCATGCATACCTTAAACTCAAACAGTTCAACCAGAACTCATCATCTTTCCCACCTAAGTTCCTCTTCCCTGTTACCATCAAGTATACCACTATCTTTCCAGTCACCAGGCTGTACCACTCTGTCACCATCTTCTCATAGCCAGTTAGTTGCCAGGTCCTGTTAATTCTATCTTCACGAGTCCTCCAGAATTATGCCTCAGCTCACCCCCCTCTCTCTTCTGACACTGCAACCACCCTAATGTAGGCCCTCATCACCTCACCCCTGGACTATTGCAATGGTGGTCTGCTTGGTCTACCTGCCCCAAGTTTTCCCTTACTCCAGTCCATCTAACACTCTGATAGCTAAGTGATTTTCCTAAAGCATAGGTCTGGCCAGTTCAACTCCTCCTTCCCTAGTCCCACACATTCAATAAATTCAAGTGGCTTCCCATTGACTCCAGGATCAAATATAAAATCCTTTTTGACTTTTAAAGACCCTTATAACCTGATCCCTTCCTCTATTTCCAGTTGTCTTATACCTTATACTCTCCACTCCCCTCCATATGCATGCTGTGATCCAGTTTTACTGGACCTTTCGTTGTCCCTGTAATATGACTTAATCTTCTGACTGCAATTTCCCCAGCAATCCTCCATGCCTGAAATTCTTACCCCCTCATCTCAATCTCCAAGATTCAAGTTTCAGATAAAATCTTATCTTCTACAAGAAGCCTTCTTGATTAATCCTTAAAACTAGTTTCTTTGCTTTAATACATCCTATATGTAGCTTGTCTGCATTTTTGTCATCTCAGACTATGAGTTCCTTGAGCAGAGGGACTTTGATTTTTTGAATCTCCATTACTTAGCACAATATATAATAAATAATAAGTATTTAACGTCTGTGGATTTGACTTAATTTCCAAAAAACAAAATCTCATCTACATCTCTTTATTTTCTGGCTCTTCATTCTCCTTGCCTTTTTTTTTTTTTTTTTGGTTGTTTTTTGGTTGCTTTTTAAATTCTGTTTCAGGACTCTATACTGTTTCCATAATATCAACTACTAAAGTTTCTGTAAGTAATTCCCAAATTTTTTTTATCCTGATCTCTTTCAGGTTCTAGCCCTCATCTTTAACTGAGACACTGCCAACTTGTCCCAAACCAAACTTACCTTTCCCCTTATACTTGTTCCTCCTATTTCTATCAGTGATACTGCTAATCATTTTGTCTCCATTTCAAATTCTCATGTCACCTTTAAATGACAGGTGAAGAGTCAATCACTAAGTTCTAGTGATATCATTTCCAGAAAATTTCTCGAATTTATACCCTTCTCTCTATTCCTATTGTCAGCAGACTGATATAGGCTCCTCAAAATCACCTGTTTAGATGAATAAAAATAGCCCATTTCCTTCTCTTCACTCTAAATCATCCTTCATACCTCTAATTAAATTATTATTTCTAATATACAGATGTAGTTACATTATTCCTTTGTTCCCTATTAGCTAATGAATAGTTTTAACACTTGCCTGGTATTCAAGGCCTTCCTCAATCTAGTGTCATCTTTTTTTTTCTAGCTTTATTTGATATCATCCATCCAAAATGAACTAGACCCTAAATAAGCTAATATTTTCCAACCTCTTAATCTTTATCATGGTATTTCCCATGACTGGGCTACTTCTCTGGTTTCTACCTCTCTACCTGCTGGATTTTAAGCCAAATCCAAATGCTTTTAAAGCACGTTAGCCTTCAAACACTGATAGGTCCTTTCCCTTCTCTTTCTTTTTACACACAGGCCTCTGTTTGCACTCTTCTAGTGAATTTTTCACTTATTCCTGAATACTCCCAGTGATTTGTAGATATGCCAAAGCTTCCTATTAGATTACAAATGACAAAGCTCTTATAAGGGCCTTTTGCCACTTTTTGTCTTGGTATCCTCAGAACCTGCCATATGTCTAGCACACAGGAGACATATAACATACCTAGTGTTAGCTGAGTGTCTAAATCCTGGATATTGCATTGTGCTCGGTCTTGTAAGTCTTATCTCAGTAGTCATCTATTTCTCCAACTATCAGAATTTTTTTTATATTAGTTCATCTTAGTTTTATGTCTTAGATTGGAAAAATACAAGTCACACCAAGCACATGCCAAAGATAGGTAAGTTTATTCCAGGGTTTCTGATGGTCAATTTGTTTTGGTTTGATGTGTATATATGTTCTGGACACATTTCATTTCTGAATCAAAGCAGATCAAAATTGCTCTCCTCCAACTTAAGACTCTTAGACTTTCCTGGAGCATTGCCTTGCCCAGGCTCAAAGTCAGTCTGGTCACACAGGCTTGTTCTTTGTCCTCCATACCAGGCTAATATTTTAGTTTTAGAATTCACAAGGGAAGAAAAAAGGCACATTCATCTAGTCTTCTGACAGCCATTAGCAATTGCCAATTATTTCTTCTTTCCTGCTTAGAACTATGAAAAGAAAAGCCTGTAACATACATGTACACAAATCTTTTCCCTCTCATGCAAAAGAATGAGCTTATCTCTGTTCTACATGGGGATGAAATTCTAGGACATGACATCCTGAAAGTCTGTAGTGCAGATTTCATTCCACTTCTCCCAAAGTGGTAGACTAGTTTTATAAGAATTTAATTTCCTTAATGAGAGAATGCTCACAAGAGCAACTTAATGAATGCCAATTCTTTATTGTTTAGCTAATGGAGATACCCAATTTTAGTTTTCATTCTAAACCATACTAAAGTACTTCATCTTGGATCTGAATGGATTCAAGCTACAGAAAACTAAAGTACCATATGTTGGAATCTAGTAAAGTTGGAAAATGGGGTATTCTCAAGTGAGTTTTCCAGAAAACTTACATTTACCAAGTACTCAAATTTACTTTTAACCTTTTCCAGTGAAAATCTTCCTCATCATACAGAACATTAATGCTGGGAGGGATCTTCTGGATCATGGGACCCAGCTCACTTAGCTAATGATGACCAACCTGAGGCTCAGAGAATTTAAATGAGTTCCCACAACCAATTTTGGGCAAGCCAGGAATTAAACCCAGGTCTTATGACTTGAAGTCCAGGATTTGTTTCACTATACGAACCTTAATTTCCCTCTCTCTTAAAAGAGGAAGCTCAACATAATTTAATCACTTCTTAATAGATGATCCTGGGTCAATATGAAGACAATCACTGTACTGTAATATAATACACAGAATATAGTATTTTGTAGGATGTTAAATCATGTAAATACTCTGTGGTTGATAGCCAAAGAGCATCTCCCACAGATAAAAAGGAAATTATTTTAACTCAAAGGCTCTAAGATAGGTATTTCAAGTGCTCAGAAAGACCTTTTCTGTTTACTTTTAGGCTTATTACTTGTATTAAAGAGTGCTGAGCTATTTGGAAATTTAATTTTTAGACAGGCAAAATTTTAATGCAAGAGAATAACCTCCAGGTTAAGAAAAATGGAATTAAAAATAGGATTTAACAGTGAGTTTAAGATAAGCAAATGGATGGTAAGGGAGCACCTTAATCGCCTTTAATGAGTTTAATTCACAAGGCCAGCCCAATGACAAAGGAAAAAGTCTTTATTGAGAGATTACTATATGCCAAGCACTGTGAATATAAATAGAAAAAGATAGTCCCTGTTCTCCAGAAGCTGACAATCTAATTGGGCAAAGCACTTTAGCTCTAAGTCCTGAAATAACTGGTGGATGAGTTTACTGAGCTACTGTCAATAATATCTGAAGATCATGTGAAGAGTGGCACTTACACTTAAAAATGGAAAAATCATCTTTCTAATAAGAAAGATGAGGTTCTTGAAAATGTTAAGCTAGTAAGCTTGACTTTAATTTTTGGCAAGATTCTGAAATATATTAGTAAAAGGGACTGACTACTCATGAGCAATTACAAAGTGAAAAGATCGTTACTAAAAGCTAATATGCAATTAGTAAAAAAAAAAAAAAAGTTTTGTGTCTTCCCAAACTGTCATGCTAGCATTTCCTTTTTTGGCCTGTGTCATTAAACTAACAGAGCCCAATCACAGGATCATAGATTTAGAGATTGACAGAACTTCAGAAGTCACCTAGTCCTACCCCCTCATATACTGGTGTCCCAGAGGGCAGGACCAGAAGCAAACAAAGTCACAGGGGCATATTTCATCCAGATGCAAGAAAAAACTTACTAGAAGAGCTATCCAAAAGTTGAACAAGGTACCTTGGAATGGAGTAGTTTGCTGTTCACTGGATGTTTTTAGGTAGAGGCTGAATAAGTACTTGGGACCTTGCAGAGAGGATTCTGATTCAGAAATGGGTTGGACTCAATGATCTCTGAGATTTCTTGCAATTATAAGATTCTGTCATCACCTCAGACATTCCTCATTTCCATTTAGCTGCCCTCCTTTTCAATTTCTTTCTCCACCAACTTTTCAGCTGAGGCCCTCCCCCTCTCCTCCTTCAGTTTTTGTTTTTGTTTTTTTAAGTATAGTTTTCCTCCATTAGACTGGAAACTGATTATGGGCAGGAACTATCTTTTCGTTATTTGTACATCCACCGGCATATAGTAGGCACTTAATAAATGTTTATTGACTATTGAGTCAGTCGTATCAATTAAAAGCAACTGGCATTTACATAGTGCTTTAAAGTTGGTAAAGTGCTTTATACAAACATTTTCTCACTTAAGTCACACAACCACTTTTGGGAGGTAGGTGCCACTAGCTTCCCAATTTTGCACATGAGGAAATGAAAGCTCAAAAATATTAAGTGGCTTGCCTATGTTCACATGGCTAAGAAGTGGCAAAGGATGGATTTGTATCAGGTCTTCCTGATTCCAAGTCCAACTCTCTGTCCACTACATTAAAAGTCAAGGAGCACTTAAAAGCCTGTTTCCATCAAGTCTTTCCTCTGGCTCAAAAGCTTTAAATGGTTCTCCAGCACCTAAAGAAAAGAATGTAAATTGCTCAATGCACTCAATGACATGCATGGTCGGCCTCCCCCTTTGAAACCTTACAGCCCCCTATTCCAAACCAAACACCCCTCCCTCCAACTAGCGACCTCTGTGCTTCAGCACTCTGTGTACTTGACTTCTTTGTGCTCCCGGTGGAGGACCAGCCTTCAAGCAAAGGTGGCAAACAGGAACTCTTCTTTGTCTCTTCCTCCTTCCTGGCCCATCACAAACCTTTTCCCAGTCAGCCTAGCCTCCTGCTGACTTCCTATAGTCCTCACCATCCGCACCAGTCACTCTAGGACCTCCTCCTTCCGTGCATCATCCTTTAAATGAGTCATGTGTCAGGAATCATCTCCTCAACAAGACTCCAAGCTTCTTCAGGACAGAGACTGTACTATTTTTGAATCTGCTATCACATTTAAGGAAATGCACATATGATAAGCACTCAATAAAGATTTGTTGAATGATGAAAAGGACAACTCTAAATTTCATTTTAATGTGTTTTTTAAATCTTAATATTGTTGCCTGAATTTCAGTAATTTCAAAATTATTCTCAGCATTAAAATAAGCTGTTAGCAGCAGCTAAATGCCAGTTTGTAATGAAGTACTTTGAAGTTTTTACTTACCAACCAAAAATAGACTTCAATAATTATTCATTTCAATAAATACTTCATGAGTGTCTACTATATGGAAGGTATACATAAACATACACATATTACATGTCATAACCTGCTCTGCTATGTCATTTCCACTTGCTTTAGCCTTCCAAGTTGTGAGAAATTAATAAATGGGACATTTATTCTTTTTATTTTTAATATCAAGAAAAGGCATAGTGTTCTTTCCTAAGATCTGAACAATCCAATTATCTACAAAAAAAGTACTCTCAATGGCAAAGAGATTATATGCCAATCTTTTGGGGGGAAATAGAAAACTAGTTCTGAAATTCTAAGCCATTTCTGCCTCAAACATTTCAATTTTGGCCATTCTAATGTATTTTGTTGTTTGACATAATGGACTACAGAAATGTGGAAGAGAAACCTCAGAGACAAATGAAATCAAAAGAAAAACACAAAATGGTTTCATCTTAGATTAATTAAAGTGATAAATTACTTTCAGTACTTTACTCTAATAGGACACTGATTTTTGAGTAATAGAACTACATTCTACAATTAACAATTTCCTTAAAAACACTCAAACCCTATATTTTCAATCAAAAGGTTCCACCAAAATATAAATTAGCTAAAAAATTTCCAAATAAGCTTCACTCCATTTATGTAATAAAGGCTAAAAGAAGGTTCTGTTTAAATCTCGGGGGTTTTAATTTAGGGAAGGAGAAGAAATGTCTGAAACAATTAAAATAAAATGGAAAATTTAAGATTTATTTTGCTTTTTAAATTGTCATTTCTCAATCTAAAAAATTAGTCAAATATAATTACCATATTATAAGCTGAATGAGAAGCAGAAATATTTGAAGTAATTTATTTTCTAGGATAAAGTCCTAAGTACTGGAGGAAGAGCTTTCATCCTTAACCCTCTATAAAAATCTACACTCCAATTTTTGGGGTGCTGGAGGGAGGGAAGGGATTCCTTTTCAGCTTATAATAACAATGACAACCTTGGTGCTGGACATTTCTTGTCTTTCTTTTTTCTTTTTTTTTTTTTTTTGAATGGAATATTGAAGGGTCCATAGCCCAAAGACATGAGAACCAGAAATGGTGTCCCAACAGGCTAATTAAATTCCTAAGAAATGTCTTGGCATCCTGATTGTGATTGTGATGAATTAGGTTAGTAGTACTACGGGTAAAGCCCATGCCAGCGACTTGTCGTCTCTCCAGCAAGCTTCCACCACCTCACCGATACCAAGTGTACTTAAGCACTATTCTTCTTACCACGGCTTCTGACCTGTCAACCTGAGTGCAAGATCGAGCAATAAGGCAGGTACTGTGTGTCTGACACCCTTCCAATAATGAAGCAATAAGTTGTTGGAATAAAACTTAATATTGGGGCGCCTGTACACTTGGTTTAAAGGATTCATCTTGAAGAAATGATTTAGATAATATCCTGTAGGAAAAATAAGCGTCAAAGCATTTGAATGTTGTTGTTCCAAGAAAAACCTGAAGAGAGATCTTGAATTCAAGGTGTCATGTGAATTAGTCACCAGAAGGGTTGAACAGAATGGGTGACTTACAGGACGACCTCTTCATTTAAGGCAAAAGTCTTGAATTCAAGAGTCTTCTCATTCACAAAGGCCTTTGAGCCTCAATCATAAGCATGAACAAAAATACAGAATTAATATTTGTTTCAGTGTCAGCATGGGTTTCACAGTCAGAGGAACAGATAAGACAGAGCTAGTCACCATTACCTTGGGCTTCTTCCAGTAATCCTGAGGTAGATATCATACAGGAATGCTGGGGCCTTGTGGCTCACAGCAATCCAGTAATGATATAAAAGGTGATTGGAGGTTAGATTTACATTGGGCCGTCTGAAGGCCTGTTCGAGAGGATTCCTCTTGAAAGTAGAAATTACATGGTATTCTGAGGAAGAAAAGTTGTGTAACAGCTTTGGTAATAACCATGTAATGAACTTTTGAAAACCATTACAATTTTACAAGGTACAATACGCTTTACTATAGATGTCAGAATTAAAATACTGCATCCATTTTAAAAACAAAACCTTAGAATAACTTTTTAAAAGGAGGGAGGGGAGGCCTATGTCTACTGAACTCAAATGATTTGAAAACTACCTCTTCTTATTAATTTTCAATATATCAAGAACTAAAAGCTTATTCTGGCATTTCTCTGAACGCTTTACCAAGGCCACGTTATAATGTCACTTTCTATGTTGCACCTCTCACCATAGCTTCTTTCTTTCTGTTCCTCTTTCCAGTTTCTTATTACTGTACTTACTTTAAAAAGAAAAGGAAAATCATGATCTTTTTCTTGCAAATACTTTTAAATTGCCTAAGTCATAGACATAAGAAAGTAAAGTCACCCAACATTATTTTATTTTTTACTTTCAAATATCTTAATGAAATATTAATATATATATAACAAATTTCCCTATTATCATTTGGATACATTATTATACTTTATTTGGAGTATATATAACTTATTAAACAGCAACCTAGTATCTATTTGAAAATTTAAAACTTTATAAAACACTAACTGAGCTTGAGTTTCAAAATATCTACCTTTATTTGAAAATTTAAGTAGTTTTAATCAAAACTGTAGTAAAAGTTAAGAAAACCAATGGGGAAAAACTTGGAAAATATGATAATATGCAATTTTAAAGTATTTATTTGAAAATAAATTTTCAATTCAAGGTAGAATTTGACCTTGATATTCAACAATAGAAACCATATTTTGCATTAAAACTGACCAAATAAAACTAGAACTTGGTTCAATTTAAGTTGTCTTTAATTAAGGTACATTAATTTAAAATCGATTCACTGCTACCTATATCTAGAGTACACTTTCACCAACTCTTTCATCATTTTGCAATTGAGGAAATTAAAACACAGAAAATGATCCATCTGTCCAAGGCCACAAAGGTGTGCTGTGGCAGAGCTATGACAAGGCCTCAGGTCTCTTAAGTACTAGTTTTACCGTTATTTCTATTATAATAATTCAAATTTGGCTGAATATTTGTTTTGGTCTACTTAAAAATATTACAAGATGCTAATAGAAATTAAGGCATAATCCCACTTCCCAAGTAGCCTTTATCTGTTGCCATTCTGGATCTACTTTATGGAGCATCTCCCATCACAGTCTCCAGCTCTCAAAGCAGGGAGCAATGCCTAGTGAATCTACTCTATTTTGCCACAGCAAAGTACAGCTTGTAGTCCCAAGCAAAAAGAAAGGAGCATTACTTCCCACAAGATGAGTAGGGCAATTGTGGGAGGGAAAAAGACAAGCCAGGAATTAAGGGCAAAAATGGCAGATGGGAAATACACAGCAAGGTGTAATCATTTCAAGAATGCAACCACAAAGCCTAAGCTGCTATAAGTTTGCAATGATTATAAAAATAAGTGCTAAGTGAATAGTCTTAAGTCTTCAAGAATTACAAGAGTACATGATCTTTAAAAGAACCATTAAAACTATTCTGAGCAGTAACATTAAGATTTAGTCTAAGATTTATAGAAAGCAGAAGGAAAAAAAAATCATACCAACTTCACCCCAGTGAAAAGGATTAGTGCTGCCTGTCGTGCAGTTATATACCATGATGTTTCTTGGTCTGAAAAGTCAAAAATCAGAGTAAGTGCCCAAAATAAAAATAAATTAAAATAAAAACAATTGCCAAGCCTACCCTGTATAGAATACCTTTAACCAAGTATGATAATTCTATGCATTTTTTAGATAATTATAGTGCCACTGTTATTCTTAATGGGCTAATCTATATTTATTAGCTGAAGTACTTTTAATTACTTATGAATTTCAACATCCCCAAAACTTCTCAATAGAAACTATAGACATAAACCACCTATTGTTAATTAACCAGATTTAAGTAAATTAGTACCTGGGCAAAACACAGTTCAAAAGTAATGAAGTCATAAATATGTAGAAAAATCAATTAAATGACATTACAGTTAGGCTTTGTGTCAGGTTTGGTTATCATGTATTAACGAAAGAATTATGATAGGAATATTGGTCAGAACAACTCTGTCCACTCAATGTGTTATTTTTTTCTGTTGCATAATTTCTCTAATACACAATTACTCAATTGCATAATTATTCTCAGGATTAACCATTCCAGAAACCAAAGATAAGCCAATAAGTTAAGGAAAATAAGGAAAAATATTTTAATATCTATTATCAGGGTTTTTTCTTGTTGAATTTTCAGAGGCCTATATTTGGGGCAAATTATGGACTAGATCCTCCTTTGCCCCGATATACAAATAATATATATACAATATATACAAATAATCACCTAATACTTTGCCATTTTAGTAATAAAATATGCCCAGGAACACACATTAGACTTATACTTTATAGTAGGAAATTCCTATGTAAAAGCAGGTCAGCATATAAGAGTCTCAGTTTCCTAAGGGCACTGAGGGATTTAGTGATTTGCTTAGTTCAATGATTAGCTTAAGGTCAGATACAGGTTTTGAAACTAGAAATTCCTTGACTCCAAGACTATTCTCTATGCAGTGGGCCATGTTTCCTACCTAAAAAAAAATCACTGAGAGGGATATATAAAGTAGATGAATATGAGAAAGGTTCTCTGAAGGTAAAACATATCTAGAACTACCCCACCCCTAGTTTTATTTGCAATGACAGAAATTCTAAAAAGTGTACCATTTTCAGAAAAAAATTTTCATTTTCTTAATTTATGATTAAATTTCACATGAGTAAGTCATTCCCTCTCCCCCTCCACTTAATACAACTGCAAATAATAACTTAATAAGCCCAAACTGTCACCTCATATACCTATTAATTCCAGAATACCAGGCTGCTGCAAGACTTGTGTTGACTACTACATCTACAGGAACAAGATCTGCAAGGGCATTGTTGGAGGCACGCATTGTTCGAAGAATTCCTTTCCCTGCCTTTGAAGAAATAAAACAAACATAATACTTAAGAAATTTCAACTTAAACTATCTAAGAAAGGAAGAAAAAACATGTAGCACTAATTAAATTTAGAGGTACTCACAGCAATAAAGAGACCACTTGGTCCATTAAAGTTATCAATCCATCCCTGTTAACCAAATAAAATATCATTTTAGAAATTGTAACTACAGTCTTTCCTTTAAATATGCATCCCCAAAAATACTTTTATGCAAACAGATTTTATTACTTATAAGGTTGCTAAAAGAGAGGAAAATTTTGTGCTTTTATACTATATAGGCCCCCTCTACCATCAAGGCTGGCTTTGATCTAGGATCTAATTAAGAACACTGCAAACCTCTCTATAAGCTCTGAAGCAAACACTATTTAACACATAACAATTCTATTCTCTCACACAAATTCATGGTTGTAGTCCACTGAGTAGAAGGGTGAAAGATAAGGAAATCTTCCTATTTAAAATTAATTGATAGAGGGAAACAGATATAAGAAGAATAAAGCAATCTTCATTGTTCCAACAAAAGATCAGCTTTCTTCCACTATTCATTTCCAAGGTTACTTTGCTCCAGGTATTTTCAAGTGTAAACTTTGTTGAACACCAACTCATTAAATATAAATTATATGCAAGCCTAAAATTTGTTTATATATTAATCTTCACAACTGTTCTTGTGACCAAAGGAGAAAGGAAGGATCAGGCTTTTAGGGGACTGCCAGGCTATGGGTAAAGGGTAAGACTGTTAAATATTCTGGACTTTACTTTTTTTACACTGGAATCCCAATAAGTGCTGAAGATTGAAGGCAATGATGATACAGATATATAAAATTAGTTTATAAAATTCATATGAAATTAAAATTTACTTTTAGAAATGTGTACCAAACACAGGGAAAATTGACTTGACCAAGTCTTATATGAATAGAATGCAATTTCATATCCCTTACCAATCTTAATTTTCAGGGAAAAAGTTTCAATGTTGCTAATCTAATATTTTAACTCCTAAATATCATCCAGAATCATAAAAGAATCATAATTATTTCATAAATCTACCTTAAAACATCATTTTTATAAGGAGCCATATTCATCAATTATCATTTTAGTAACAATTTTTATTTGAGTCATTTTTATTTCTTTTGTTAATACTAGCTTTTTATTTTCTCAAAATACATGCAAAGATAGTTTTCAACATTCACCCTTACAAAGTCTTGTGCTTTTACTTAAAATTTACTTAAAAATTTTACTTAAAAATTAAGAATCATAATACAGTTCAAAGTTTTGGAAGTTTTAATCTATACCTCACTTTCTCAGATGCAATACTTAACAATTTGTGTAAATATATTAGCATTCTATATTCCAGATGTGACTTACTGGGAAAGGCTCCTTCCAACTGGCACCAACAATTGACGGCCTTACAATTGCCACATTTAGTTTTGCCCCTTCTTGCTGTACAACATATTCAGCCAAGGCTTTTGTATATATATAAGTATTAGGTCTGTCTCCTATAAGTTTGGGAGTGATATCATTTACTAGTCCATCATCCATCCACCTAATAATCAAAGCAGTCACAAAAGAAAAAGGATTTAGTTTCCAATTTTTTTTCACTCTAAAAAGTGTTTTTTAAATAGTTCCTCAAATATAGTAAAAATGAACAAATATTCAATGATCTGATTCAACTGGTTTTCCTTTGTTCAGTGAAAAATAATTTAGGCTTTTTTTCATATTCTCCTCTCATTTCCCTCCCCTCTAAAAAAGCACTACAAAAACTTTGCAAAGATCTAGCAAAAATAGCACAAATTTACAACATACTCTTAATATGTGTTTTGTGTATGTACATATGTAAGTAAATGTGTGTATATATACTATGTTTGAATGCAAGTGTCAACTTTCAGGTATGACAGAACAGATTTCAATGCTGTTTGTAAATGTTAGCAACATAATAAACTTTTTTTAAAAAATTATTATGTAACCAAGCAGAAATTCACTGTAAATAATTATGTACTTTTCATTTCAAAGTCAGTGAGAAAAAAAAATAGCAACTTCTGCCATGAGAAAATAGATCTGCTTTGTTCTGATGCATATAAATATATACAATGCTAGGGGGCCTTGTTCATGGTAGGAAATCAATGACTATTCTCTCACCAAAAAACATATCTTTGTTTTTCCCTCATTTAGTTTATCTAAGGGGCCTTTTTCTGTCTTGTTAGAATATGGATTTCTGGGGATCTGTTTCTGTTTGAGTGTGACACTACTGCTCTAGCTTATCACTTTACAGATGAGAAAATTGAAGCCCAGTGAATAGGTTAAGGGGGGTTTTGCCCAAGGACACAGAATTAGTAAATAAGTTCATTTGGATTTTTTTTAAGCTATGACCTACATTCCACATAAGAGTTTGTCATGAGCTAGGGTTAAAAAGTAACTCAGATGGCCTTAATGTTCTCCCTAAAGCAGAAGGTGGTGGTTCTATACTATAATGGGATGGAGTAGGTCATATAAGGAAAGGTATGGAATAGTTGCTTGGGATGTGGAGTAGCAACTCAATTTTTATTTGTATTTTTGTTTTGTTTTGCTTTGTTTTCTTTTGAGAGGCAATTGGGGTTAAGTGACTTACTCAGAGTCAGATAGCTAGGAAGAGTTAAGTGTCTGAGGTTGGATTTGAACTCAGGGCCAGTGCTCTATCTACTTGCCATCTAGTTACCCCACAAGTCAGTTTTTAAAAAGAAACTGCCACTCCCAAATCAAGTTCGATGGGCCAAAGAAAACAATAGGGTCCACTAGATAGACACTACAATGTAAGGATCAGGAACACTCTAACAGAGTCATGATTAACTAAGAAGAAATACTCTCTTGCCCACTACTAGAAAAGAGTAAGTACTGATAACTTATTACTTGTTCTACCTTCAACTTCAAGGAAACACTTAAAACTTTGTTATCAAGAGTGAAGGAGGGGGCAGCTAGATGGTACAGTGAATAGAGCATTGACCCTGAAGTCAGGAGAACCTGAGTTCAAATCTGGTCTCAGACACTTAACACCTCCTAGCTGTGTGACCCTGGGCAAGTCACTTAACTCCAATTGCCTCAGCAAAAAAAAAAAAAAGAGTGAAGGAGGTGGATATTTCTTTCCATGTCATGTTCCTTGTTCCTTCCCACCCACACTTGCAAACTACCAGGCATAAACCACAGAGTCAAAGACTGAAAGGGATCATAGAGGTCCAATCCATGCAATATCCTTTACAGATGAACACATGAGGCCTGGAGGGATGAGAACCTGCTCAAAGTTATTCAGGCATTAAGTAGAAACTAGAGATTAAGGCTCCAAACCCAGTGTTCTTTCCTTTGTATGATGTTGCCATCTCACACAACAAATTGTTTGTGGAAAATACAGGAACATCAGTATACATAGTGCTGAGAGACAGATGTTCAGATTTAAAAAAAAAAAAAAATTGGCCGAAGCACTTAATAAGGGGAGGGAGGAAGGATTTTTAAATTACTTGGGAAAAAAAAAAGCATATCTGTGTTTTTTATCTCTTCATAACTAAAGTTTAATAAAAATAAATTACTTACTCTAGTGAATCAATTAGTTTCTTGGGGTCAACAGGAGGGGGATAAACTACTTCATCGATATGCTTTCGATTGCAATATGCATAAGCTGTTGACACATGCATGAACACTTCCAGATTCTTCATCTGCTGTGCAAGAAGAATAAGCTGTCGAGTAGCAATCACATTTAGTTGAACTGCATCTCTGTAAAGAAAAGCCCACAATAAATATATAGTCATAATTGGAAGATAATATTATGTAATATGCCCAAAGAATATTATCTACTTCTAAAAATAGAAGTGTGTGGAAAATTTTCCGTTTTCTACACATGTGCATGTATGTCTATGTATGTGTATAATTTTAAAAACATATTAAATAATATACAAATATGTAATGAAGAATCAATTAGACCATTTTTAATTATTTGAAATTTAATTAAATTTATCTCATAAAATCTCATACGTTTCATTTTAAGTTTTCATCAGGACATTTCTTCCCATCCATCTTTTATAGTCAGTATAAACTCTGTTTTTCATTTTTTCTTTGAATTATTTCATAAGGGGTTTTCAATATTCCTAATATATGCTTTAAACTTCTCAGTCTTAATGAGATGATAATATCCCATTACTTGTCTATAATTCTATGTAAATCATTTTCACCTCATAAGAATGTTTTTGCTAATTGTTACTATTAAAACAAAAATTTTTTAATCTAAAGTTAGATCAAAAAGCAGAAATTCTTAAAAGTAGGCTTGTATTGAATAGGTTTCTGTTCAAAGATCAATTCATATAGTACAGATTTAAGAATAACAGAGGTGTAAATATAATATGTGAAACCAATATGCAAAATGTAAGAGTGAAAATATAATATGTAAAATTATTATACCATAAATAAAATAATATATATGCATAATCACTGCCTAGGGCATGGAAATAAACCGCTTCACTAAAATAAGTTTGATTTTAAATGGTATCTATAAGACTGAGAGGAAATTTTAAACTAAAGTCTCTTTAGTTCTAGTTACTGTAAAAGCTGTATCACTTTATATTTTCAACAAAACGGTTGTTAAGGAATAAAGTGAAAAGAAAACAAGATGGAAAATGAAAAACTCTGTAAAAATCATAGAAAAATCTTTTCTTCCTTGATAGTGGAGCCATTATATTTATATTATAACATCTTATTTCCTAATGTGATACAAGAGGAAGTAGAAATGGCACTAAAGCAAATGAACATAAAAGGAACAAATGAGCTAGACAAAATATGTACAAAGGAGCTCACTAGGGGAGACACAATTTAAGGTTATGTGCAAAGTACCTAAAAAGAAAGGAGGATACCAAATACATAGCACTAAAAAAGTGGAAATGAGGAAATAATTACCATTGATACTACATATATCTACATATATAGCATTTCTTCCTAAGCTACCACAGAGTCAGTTATTTTGTATTTATTCATTCACATTTATTTTATGTATATTTATACAGTATTTGCTATCTCCCCTATTGAAATGTAAATTTCCTGAGAATAAATATTTCATCCTTTGTATTTGTAGTCCCAAAGTTTGGCACACAGCAGACTGTTAATAAGTACTTGCTAACTGATTTATTGATTACATTAAATTCTGTTTATCATTTAATAACCTTAGTATATTTCATTATGTTTCATAATAATCACGTTTTCACAGGGCAGTGTGCTAATGCCCAGCACTCAGGCAAAGCACAATGGCAGCCACTGCCCCCCTTAAGATAAAAGTCAGACACCAGTATGATGAATGTCACACAAAAAGTAAGAAATGACTTAAGTTGTCTCTCACCACAAGGAGAGGAAAACAGCATCCTTTCTCCCTCCTTTGTGTATTGTTAAAAGAATAATGGGTTGAGAGTAGAATACATGGATCTGAATCCTTGCTCTGCCACCGACTAACTGTGTGACCTTTAGCAATTCACTTACCACTTGTAAATCTCAATGTCTTCATTGGGAAATGGGAGAAATATCTGACC
>JAJPUD010000122.1:902097-961626 GCA_023553655.1 Myrmecobius fasciatus | reverse complement strand
TTAAATGTTTATTGTGTGCCAACACTAGGCTAAGTGGTATAAATATAAATACAAAGAGAAAGAAAGTCAGTCTTAGTCCTCAAGAAAGTTTACATTCTAATGGGGTGAAAAAAACATACACAAAGAAGTTAAAAAAGGGGAGGCTGGACTGATCAGGCAGGGACTTTATACAGTCAGTCCATCCAGAAAGTAAGGAGTGAATCCCGGAAAGGAATAAAGACATGACTGGCTTGGACATTTTCTTTAAAATGGAGATTGGGAGGAATCTGTTAGAGGAAGAGGCCTTCTGGGAGGAAAAGTCCTTCCAATCCCGGATGAAGTGAACATGTTCGCCTTTTCAGCCCAGCTAACAAATTTTCATATCAAAGACTAGTGTCCTTTAATTTCTTCTTGCAATAGTGGTAGGCCAAACAGATGTTTTGGACTGAATTCACAATAGAAAAATCTGACCAGAGACCAAGGCACTACTATGACTGACTACTGGCCACGACATGCTTCTGTTGTATAGAAGCTTTGTGGTAACAATATGCAATATAATAAGATCTGACCTGTTTACAAAATTGTTGAAACAACTATTTTATAAAAACAAACACCAAATGTAAACCTTTAAAAATCAAGAAACTAGTTTACTAGCCCCCACAAATTTCTGGTAGAAATATCTGCTTTGTTTAGCTGCATCGTGCTGTAATAAGAAGAGCATTGAACCTGGAACTCAACAGAGACAGAAGTTTGTCATTCTTTGCCACTACTGGCAAAGTAGTGAAGTAACATTTTAACAAGGCAGGTTTTGCCCCAGCCATCTTAGAAAGAGACATCATTACAAGTAATTTTTTAAAAAATTTACACTACTTAGATTTCTAATAATGTTGGGTATTTTAAAAATCTAATTCTTCCCCCACCCCTTGCCAAAAAAAAAAGCCCTGCCAAAAGCAAGTACTATTTTCCCTGAAGAAACTTTCTGACTAAAATATGAGAATTTTGAAAGAATATGAGATCACTCAAAAAAGAAAATGAGTTAAGATAACTGATAATCCAATCCTAATTTTTTCCATTAGCTTCCCTTCCTTCTTCATTTTACTTCTCTGAAATCGAGGGGTAAAGCTTTGATCTTAGCAATGACTGTTCTTTGGTAATAGTTTTTCAGCATTTTTAAACTGAAGAAAGGGAAGGAAAAAGCAAACTATTCTGAAAACATCGGAACACTGAAAACCACACAACACATCCGGCCAAGTATTGCATATAATTTCAACATACTTTGACTTAAAAAGTAGGTTATACTGAATAAAATTTTTCTTTTACCCTCCAGCACAGGGTTTTAAAAGAAACTGCTAAAATGAATTATTTATAAAAATATTTAGACTTACCTTAAATTTTCATTAAATCTGACAGTAGCTGCACAGTGGAATATGATATTAGTAGAATCTAAGATGATTTTTTGGTCTTCTTCGGTAAGGGCCAGTTTCGGTTGTGTGAGTTCACTGCTGATTGCTATGATTTTTTGTCTAAATTGTGGATTTTCATCCCTCAGTCTGTCAAAAAGCTGTATTTTTTTAAAAAGGAAAATAGGGTTATAAAACATTGTATCTTAAAAAGTTCTTTGCAAGAACAGATCAAAAAAATAAAGCCTCCAAAGATTTCATGATGTAATTAGGCAGGTTTAAGTAGTATTGAATTACAAGAAATGGACTTTAAATCCAAAGGTTAAAGTCATCAAAAAGGCACTACCACCACTACCACCACTACCACCACCACCACAGAAAATCACCAGGACTAACTACTTTTTTTAATCAATATGAAAAGGAAATAAACTGAAGAACTCTTTGTCATTATACTGGGCCAGACATTTTTGGAACTCATTCACCACCTCTGTTTGCCTCCTTTTTTGTCTTCAATTTATACTAGATTTGTCAGCTTATCACTACTAAGATAAGCAACTTCTTCACTATGAAAATATTCCTAGTTTTTTCCTAGTTAAAGTGAGTCTGAGACTTCTTTCACAAATTCCTCATCCTTAACCACTCACTTATCGGTTATCTTCCTAAAATACAGGTCCTTACCATGTCAGCTCCATACTCAATATCAAGTGTTTTCCGATTACCTCCAGGATCAATATAAAATCCTCCGCTTGGCAATTCAAACTCCTTCCAAACTTGCTTTCCATCACCATGTACTTAATTTCTGGTCTTCTCATGCCTATGTACACTTTGATCAAGTGATAATGGCTGCTTCTATTTCTCAAGCAAAACATTTTATCTCCAGAATCTAGGAATTTACACACACACACACACACACACACACACACACACACACACACCACCCTTCTAGAAAGCTTTCCCTCTTCATTTCTACTATTTAATTTTGTTCAAGATCCATCAAAAATCCTAATCATCTAGAGAAAACCTTACTTCCTTCTTAATGCTAATGCCTTCAATTCAACTGAATATTACCTATTTGCTCTATATCTAGCTTGTTTGTACACAGTTATTTGCATGTTGTCTTCCTTAACCCTCATTAGATTTTGAACTAGTTAAAAGCAAAGATGATATTGTCCCTTTCTTTGTAATCCCAGAGTTTAGCACTGCGACTGACACAGAATAAAGTATTAAATACATGTTTACTATGGGATTTGAAATCACTCCTATTCTTCATCTATCTCATGACTTTAAACTCAAATATCTAATGAATTCTCATTGATTAAATGATCACTTCTATACAAAGGAAGTGAATAATCTATAGAGAATTTAGAAGAGGCCTTAGAGATATCCTATCTAATTTCCATTTATCATATGAGACAAAAATACCTATGATTATGCTTTCAAATTCCAAATGCTTGTCAGCCTTGCTCACATGAATACTGTACTATTACTTTAAAGACATGTCCCCAAATTTATCCTTTTTTCTTCTTAACTGGCTTCCCTTCAAGAAAGAGATAGCATTTGAGCTGGACCTTGAGGGAAGGGTAGAATTTCAATGGAGTTGCTGGGGAAGAGTATTCCAGACAAAAGAAAAAGGTTTATGAGGCATGGTTATCAAACTTCTTGTGCCATCCCTACCACACTCCAAAAAAGGTTTTTCCACACAAGTTTGCACAAAACATTTAATTCAGATGACACCAAAAAGGTTTTTTCCACATGAGTTTGTATAAAACATTTAATTCACAAGACACATTTTCTTTCCATAAATTTATTTCCATTCAGCCAGCACTCAATCTAATTAAACAAAAATGTTTAGATTCTAGATATTCCTATTTAATGACAGATACAAAATAATTGGCACTGTTAAAATTTGATTCAACAGTAAAATTGCTCATACTGATTAATGTCTACTTCTCTCTTGATCCCTTAAAACCAAAAAATACCCTTAAGGGCTCTAGAATAGGTTCCCCAACAGAAATAAGAAAGCCAAGATTTCAAACAATTTGTAAAGTAACATTTTAAACAGTAAATCTGGTCTAAATTTAGTAGCAAACTTTTAGTGTACAGAACAAAGCTGTGTGTTTTATCAAGTAATAAATATTAATATAAGACACATTTAGTAGGCAGCACAGCTGAGGAAGGAAAACATCTCAGCATGTTGTGTTATTTGTTTGTGACCTAAAATGATCCTACTTCTTTTCAGCAAAGTCAAACTATCCTAGAATAATCTGACAAAATACAAGGTGTATTACTAATTTTTTTAAGCTATAACAAAGAGTCACAAAACTATTGCCTAAAGAATGTTTGTGGCAGCCCTTTTTGTAGTGGCTAGAAACTGGAAACTGAAGGGATGCCCATCAATTGGAGAGTGGCTGAATAAATTATGGTACATGAATGTTATGGAATATTATTGTTCTGTAAGAAACGACCAGCAGGACGATTTCAGAGAGGCCTGGAGGGACTTGCATGAACTGATGCTGAGTGAAACGAGCAGAACCAGGAGATCATCATACACAGCAACAACAGTATTACATGATGATCAATTCTGATGAACATGGCTCTCTGCAACAAAGAATTGTCTCAAACCAGTTCCAATTGTTCACTGAAGAAAACCATATACACCCAGAGAGAGGGAAATGAAATACGGACCACAATGTAACATTTTCATGATCTCTATTGACATTTGCTTGCATTGTGTTGCCTTTCTCTGATTTTCTTTTTTTCTTGTAGATAGGATTTTTCTCACATAACTTGTCAAGGATTTCAACATTATTAACATGTAGTGGACTTCCTGCCATCTAGGGGAGGGGAAGGGCCTGGGGGTAAAATTTGTAATGGAAAGCTTTGTAAAGATCAATGCTGGGGAACTACCCATACATATGTTATACAAATAAAAAGCTTTAATTAAAAAAAAAAAAAAAACTATTGCCTAATAGCCAACTAGCTGCTTTTATGCAGCTTGGGAGCTAAAAATGGCTTTTAATACAATAAAACTTTATTTTAAAATATAAAAACCATAGCTCTGGACTGCAGGTTTGGAACTGTAGTTTGTCAACTACGCCATTAAAGTTTAGCACTGCACAAAGACTTTAAGGGGCTTTTTTATAACTATTCCTTTTCTCTCAATTCTGCACAGAATTCTACTTCAGTGGAATTCAGTGGAAAAGAGAGCTAAAACTGAGGTGCTTAAATTGTAAAATGCAACTCCCTGGTAACCTACTTCTAGTCAATGAAAGCAAGATTCAAGCTCTTTCTAATTCAAAGTTGCATTGATGAGTGATGATCATCCCTCCCTGGGAAAATCACTTTTTCTCTCTGTGCCTCAGTTTCTTCTTCTGTAAAATGAAAAAACTGAATCAGAATAACCTGTCGAGTCTGTTTGACTAATCCTACCCCAACCTCTCTGATCTTCCATCTCCCATCTCCAACTACTCTCCAGACATCTCAAAGTAGATGTCCAGAGAAATATTAAAACGAAATATATTCAAAGTGGAATTCCTTTGCTTTCCCCCAAATCCAACGTTTCTCCAAATTTCTGTTCTGCTAAAGGCATCATAATTCTCCCAGTCTTACAATAGTCATCCTTGCCTCCTCACTCTCTCTCACCTCTGATATCTATTGCCAAGGCCTGCCAATTTCACCTTTGTAAACATCTCTCACATGAGCTTCCTTCTTTTCTCTGACACTGTCACTACTTTGCCCTCATAACCTCATGCTTGAACCACTGCAATAGTCTGCTGATAAGGGCAGCTTGCTTTAAGTTTATCACCACTCCAAACTCCAAATAAAGATGCTGCCAAGGTAATTTTCCTAAAGCTCAAATATGATCTTATCACTCCTTCCCAATCTGCTCCCCCCCCCTCCCAAAAAAAGCCAAAATTCCAGTGGTTTCCTATCACTCCCATGATCAAATACAAAATCCTCTGTTTAGCATTCAAAACCTTCAAAGTCCAACAAACATACACCTTTCCTTCTAACTTCCTTCATCTTATTCCTGCCAACACAAACTTTTTAAAGCAGTGCACTGGCGTCCTGGCTGTTTTACATGCAAAACACTTCATCTCTTGACTCTGGGCATTTTCTCTGGGGACATGTCCCCTGAGTTTGCAATGCTTTCTTCCTCATCTTTGCCTACTGGCTTCCCTCTTTCTTCCTTTAAATCCCAACTAAAATCCCACCCTCTAAAGGAAGCTTTTCATAAACTCAATTCTAGTGTCTTCCCTCTCAAATATTTCTCATACTGTATATATAATTCGTGCATATTTGTTTGTTTTTTTGTCTCTCCCTTTAGATTGTTAACTCCCTGAAGGTAGAACTGTTTTTGTGCTTTTTTTTTTTTTATCCCCAGTGCTTAGCATAGAGCCTGGCATAGCAAAGGCACTTAATGAAATGCTTACTGACACTTTATTTCCAAAATAAAATCTCACCTATTTCAGCCATTATTCTTCCTGCTGACACCACATACTAAAGTTAAGAAATCATTTTTGATTCATTCCTATTTCTCACCTCTTAAAGCTATAATCTAAGCTTCAATTATCTAACTCTACTAGATCACTTATAGTGGATCTCCTAGTCTCTTTGCCAACAGTCTACCAATTCATTCTGTACACTACTTCCAATATAATCTTAAAACACTGCTGTCTGTTTCAAAAGATTCTAATGCATCCTCACAGTCCATAAGATAAAGTCCCAAATCTACTTCCTAACATTTAAGGTCCTACTACTTTATCAACATTACTTCCTACTCCTCCCCACTATAAATTTACCACCCTTGTTCCAAAGTGACCTCGTCCTACCTTTCTAACACTAGTTACTTCCTAAATGAAATGCACTTCCAAACCTAATCAACTCCTACTAACCCATATTCTTACTTCCTCTCTGAAGCCTTTCATGACCACTTCTTCAACTATATCATTTTCCTCCTCCAGAACCCAGAACAGAAGAACTAGAAGAGATCTTAGAAATCTTCTAATCTAACTCCACCTCACTCCCACCACCATCCTACTGATGGGGAAAACTGATAGGCAGAGGCATTAATTAACATGCCCAAGACCAATGACCACTTAGTAGTTGAGCCATGTTTAGCACAAGATTCTCCAGTTTCTACATTTAAGGTCCTCAAATTTCAAAAGAGAAATATAATTACAGAATATGAGGGAGAAAGGCATCAACCCTCTTAATTTTGCAGAGAAGAAAACAAAGGTGCAGAGAAATACTGTAAATTTGTAATTTACAACAAATGAAGGAGACACCTTTTAATTAATATGACAACTATTTCTCAAGCACCTATAATATGCAAGATATTTATACATATACATATATATATATACATATATATAAAGATAGCCTATTTTCAAGGAACTCCAAAGCTATTAGATCGAGACATAATCCAAGATTTTTTGTATGGTAAGGAAGGTTAGCAAGAGGAAATAAAGTTATATGATTATGTTTAGTATATAACAAATTCAAATGAAAGATATGGACAAATCTTTCTTCATATTAACTAGTCAAGAATTTAACTTTAGTAGTGAAAGAGGAATTCAAGGAGTAGGGCACCTAATACAACTATTAGCAAGTGAAGAATTTCTCTCTCCATAAGAACAGAGATCTTCTATTCTGAATTTAATTCTGACCAAGAAAGAGGCAACCAATGAAGGAATTGGAACCCTAGAGTTCATAAAAGCTAAGAAAAGAAACATTAGGCATGAGTATGTTAAAGTACAACATGAAAACATGTTTTGTGAAAGTAGACTTGAAGTTAACTCAAAACATTTATGAATCTCTAAACATTTAACAGACTATATTATAAAGAAAAACCAATAAGGAAGAAAAGAGAAAGGCATCTACAAAAATTGGACCTTAAGATTAAAAAAATATATAAAAATTAACATTCATATAGCATGCTAGTTTATAAAATACTTTCCTCAAAGTGGCCTTTCCATTGAATATGACCTATGAAATAGACCAAAATTCTTAAAGAACATGTTTAAAGGAGGAAGGGGAATATAAAAGTTCAAGGACACTAACTATAAATTATAGGACTGACTAAAATATTAATCAATATTAAAACTCTAAAAATGCATTTTATAAGTTGATTTTTAAATCTGGGAATTGAGGTTAAAAATCATCTTAGAAAACTAAATGATATGACTTTCACAGGAATACTTTGTAGAACTTCATATGTGCCTTCTCAATTTGGGGGAACATAGGGAAGGAGAAGGGAGAAAATTTGGAATTCAATGTTTTAAAAAATGTTAAAAAACTGCATGTAACTGTAGAAAAATAAAATATTAAATAAAAGATAAAACTGCATGGTAATCAAAACAATTATAAATTTATCTGAAATATTTTCATCAAGCAAATGGTAATGATAAAAAAAAAAAGAATCAATTTACTTCACATTTCAGAAAGAGAGTATTTGGTCTACCTAAAGGAATGAAAAGCATTTCCTGTTTCAAAACAAAAAATTTAATGAAGTTGTGTATAGCGAATTAAACACAACCAAAGGATAAACACTTGTTATTACTAAAACTATAAACATGAAGACAACTCTAAGCAGCAAAAGTATGGGAGGAACGGGTGGGGAACCTTATATCTTTCAGGCCTCTGTGGTACTGTAAAGAATGGCTCCCTAGGTGCCTAAAAAAAATTGAAGCTAAATTCAATCATCCTTAAGGATACATGTGCTCTAGATATAAAGATTCTCCTCACATAACCAAAATCTAATTCATTAATGCTAAAACTTTTTTAACCCCATACTCTTCAAAAACATCTTAGAAATAATATATAGGAACTACGTCATTTTTTCTTTACCTAAAAGCACCATCATTACAAACTACATAAATGACCCCAGACTATTTATTATTTTATCAATGTTAATCCCCTCCCACATGACTGTTTTCTGCTATCCCTCCTTACCACTATCTGTAGCTTTGTTTGTCCATCCCATCTCTACCACTTAAACTCCACTGAATTAAATCTTGCCAATTCTGTTTTCCATTTCCTTCTGTTTTTTTTTAAATATCTTTTGTGTTCTTATTTCCTGTCTCTTTTTTTTCCTGAGACTTCTTTTCAATTTAAGAATTAGTGAGACTTTGTTTAACACTTCTCACCAATGATGACTGTTCTTCAGATCTGTTGACTGAGCCATCAATTCATGCCTTCTGTGAACTTTGTGGGATTTCTCAAATATTTTCAATATTGTTCAGAGTGGGTTAATTTTTTCCCCTAGATTGTCAATGATACCTGGGGTTGAGATGTCAGAAAGATGACAGCTTGAAAATTAAAGTATTATTGTACACTTTCAAAGAGTAAATGACAATACAAGAAACAGATATCAATGACCTTTTTAAAAAAGTAATGAAACATACTTCCAAACAAAAGGAATACTGACAATGCTTATTATGTATTTAATAGGTGCTCCCAAGACATATTAAAATGTTTTACTATTCTTGAAAATGTTTAACACTATTGTTTTTCAAATTAGTCTCAATCGTTAGAAGTTGACATCTTTCCAAATAAAAATCTATTCTCTAACTTTAAAAAAGTGTTCACTTTTTTAAAAAGTACTCACACTCGTGATTAATAACTTTTCTGCTTCTTAGCACATTTTCAATATTTTAGTGATAACCCACACAGTTACTGCATACTAAAAGGTTTCAAGAGTTCTGGCAAGATGCATCCCCCTCTTTCTCTAATATACAAAGAAACATTTCATGGCTATGTATTATATAATATATATTTTCTACTGATCATTTTCTGGACTTACCTTGCCACTAATCACCTCCTCCACTCTTTCCTGTGGAGTCTGGCCAGCTTTCTGTCTCACTAACACATACACTGAATTCACCTTAGGACAAGACCGAAGTAACTTTTCAAGAAGCACCTTCCCCAGGAAGCCAGTGGCACCTGTGAGTAGAACATTCTTTCCTTCATAGTATTCTGGAATTGAAACCATTCTGTCCCTAGGGAAAATAAAGTAAGCACTTATAAGCAAATTGATCTTATTATTTAGAAATTTGTCCAAATAACAAAAACTTAACACTCAAACAAAATGAAAGAACCTCATATATCTCAGGATAGTAATATTGATTCAAAAAATTGAGAAATGGAAGAAACTTCCTCTACTCATCCCATCTGTAAGGAGTCATCCAGCCTCAGGTGTAAGACTTTCAGTGGAGAAAACCCTCTCCCCCCGTCCTGGGGCAGTCCATTTCATTTTTGGACAATTTTCATTATTTGGAGTTTTTTTTTTCTTTCTTTCTATAATGGTGAAACTTCCCTCTCAACATCTTCTACCTACTTTCTGGGGTAAAGTGGAAAAAATGTAATTTCTTTTCCTCATAATAACACTTCCAAAACTTTTGAAGACACATAGTAGGTACTAAGTAAGTACTGACTGACAGCTATTATGCCTTTCTTAAGTCTTCTCTTCATCAGGCTAACCATTCTTGGATCCTTCAAATCCTCAGAGAGGAAGTGAGCCAGATTTGGAGTCTAGCAGACCTGGATTCAAAAGATGTTTCTGCCAAATATTTAAGACAATTCACTTTCCCTACTGGGGACAAGATTTCTTCAAATGGAAATGAAACAATTGGCCAAGGCAAATTCCAAAGTCTCTTCTAAGTCCATATCCATGATGCTAAGATCCTGATGGTTTATTATCCTGGTATGCATCCCTTACATCTTCTCCAATTCATCAATAACCTCTTAGTCTTTAGGCTCCACAATGACAAGGACTATAAACATTTTTCTCTCACAATACCTTGTCTAAAGCAGTTCCTTAATAGTTTTTTTTTATTTTTACAAAGGATGCTTTTTTAAAAATAAGATTTTAGAGTTTTCCAAAGAGCTCCAAGCCTCCTTTTCAATAGGATAAAATTCTTTAGTTTTAGAGGCCAAATACTATTATTATAAACACTAAAGGGATTCAAATTCAATTAAATACTTTAGATATTTCAAAAGATATGCTATCATATAAAAATTTGCTTTCTGAAAGATTATTTAAAACTCCAGGTGAAGTTATGTGTGTGGATAAATTTAATTAGATGTTTTTAAAACAATTCTATCTATGGAATATCTGAATTATTTTTTTAAACTGAGAAAATACTAAAAAAATTACTTTTATATGACAAACGTTGCCTTCATAAGATGAAGAACCACAAAGCACTTATCACTAATGGATATCAATTCAATCATCTAAAATAAAATCCTAGCAAAAAGATCATAGTAAGATAATAAAAAAGTAACACACCATGACTAGGACAGATTTATATGAGGGAATGCAAGGATCCTTTGTCACAATTTGATAAGATCAAAAATGTAGAGCTGACAGCGACTTCGGAGGCAATTTAGTCCAATTACTTCATCTTAGACATAAGAAAACAGAAGCCAAAGCTGGCTAAGTGATTTGCCCACGGTCACACAGTAAGCAGCTGAGTCAGGATTTAAATTCCCAATACAGTCTCTCTAAAATACAATAAAGAGAAGTAAGCAGGACCAAGAAAATAATTTATACTATTAAAGCAATAGAAAGGGAAAGAACCTAAAGAAGATTATTGATAAAAACATCTCCCCAAGGTTCTTTGCAGAGATGGGGAATCATGAATATGGATCACTGTATAAACCTTCAGAATTTTTTGAAGTGTTAGTTTGGCTGAATTTATTCATTTTTATTTGTAAGTAAAGGAGATAGTGAATAAGGAATGCAATAGAAATAGAGCCTTTTTTCAAAATAAATTCACAACATAAAAAAATTAGTAGAGGACTTGACTGGATAATTTACTTAACTATGGCTGACAGAGAATTCTAATCAAATCAAGAGACACAGAAGGACCAAAAAAAATGAAGTGGATAACTTCAATTACATGAAATTGAAAAGCTTTTGCAGAAGCAAAATCAATACAGCTACAATAAGCAAGAAAACTACTGACTGGGTTGATGAAGGAAGGGAAGACTTTTACTTATAACCTTCTAATGACCAAGATATAGAGGTAACAATCATAACATGAAAAACAAGAGACATTTCCTAAATGGATAAGTGGTCAAATGTATAAACAATCTGTTCTCAAATTATCAAATTACTTATAATTACATTTTAACATTGCTCCAAATCACTAATAAGAGAAATGCAAATAAAACAATTCTGAGGTTTTACCCAGAAAAATTGGCAAAGAGGACAAAAAAAAAATAATGATCCCAAGGAAAAGAAACAATTATACACTTATCTAGAGTTTGCTCCTCCAAATCTCTGAATCTTTTGTAAATTTTTGTGGTGGTTTTAAAACTGTGCTAGGACTTTTGTTATGTAGGAAAAGTTTAATAAGGCTAAAAAATAATGGGTTTGGCAGCATTTTCTTTTTTTTCTTTTCTTTTTTTTTTTTATTTTAAATTTTTATTTTATTTGCATAACATATGTGTGGGTAATTCTTCAACAATAACCCTTACATAGCTTTCCGTTACAAATTTTTCCCCCCAACTCCCCACCCCTCCCCTAGATGGCAGGATATCCACTACATGTTAATTATGTTAAAATATTGGCAAATCGAATATATGTATACATATTTCCAAACTTATCATTGGTGTGTAAGAAAAATCTTATCTACACAAACGATATATCAGATAAAGGAAACACAATGTAAGCAAACATCAGTCAAGGAGTATGAGAATGTTATGTTGTGGTCCACATTTCGCATCCCTCTCTCTGGGTGTATATGGCTTTCTTCAGTGAACAATTGGAGGTGGTTTGAAACATTTCATTGTTGAAGAGAGCCATGTCCATCAGAATTGATCGTCATATAGTACTGTTGTTGCCGTGTATAATGATCTCCTGGTTCTGCTCATTTCACTCAGCATCAGTTCATGTAAGTCTCTCCAGGCCTCTCTGAAATCATCTTGCTGGTCATTTCTTACAGAACAATAATATTCCATAACATTCATATACCATAATTTATTCAGCCATTCTCCAATTGAAGGGCATCTATTCAATTTCCAGTTTCTAGCCACTACAAAAAGGGCTTTGGCAGCATTTTCTTGACTGGAGTTAATTATTCTTGGAGAATAACTATAGAGAATAACTATAAAAATCTAAAAATTAGCACTCCGATTTTGGAAGACTCAAAAATGCAGGTGATCCAAAAGGCATTGGAAAAGCATGAATAGGTTGCACCTTATTCCAAATGTATATTTACACGAGAAGTGTAAAAAACTATCTAAAACATATGTGAAAAAGAAATTAAGTCGGTCTTATAAAGAGAATAAGGTACAAATAAAGTTGGAACATGAGAATTGACTTCTCAAAAATTTTAGAGTCAGATCAAGGCTTCTACGTAAATAGGAGTTATGCTAAGACATGGACAAGAAAGAACTGCACAAGTTTGGAAGACTTGAATGACCAGCAATGTGGGATAGTAGAATGAATAACAATGCAAAGGAAATTTTTTTAAAATCTGTTTAAGAATTATGGTTATCATATATTTTTCCATGTTGAACATATATTAGATTACATGCCATTTAGGGAAGGAGTGAGGAAAGGAGGGGAAAATTGGAATACAAGGTTTTTCAAGGGTCAATGTTGAAAAATTATCCTTGCATATGTTTTGAAAATAAAAACTTCAATTAAAAAAAGAATTATGATATCAATTTCATCAGCTTAATTTTATTCTCATTAATTCCAGATAAGTAATTTATCCTAGTTCTATTTTATCTGCAACTTCTCCAAAATATGGAATTTTTCTATTCTAACAAGCTAGTACATTTGTACTATGTACAAAAAGGAAATAATAATTTGCTTTTTTGGTTATACTATTTTTGGCTCTAAGTTAAAAACAGGAAATAGAATGCAAACAGTAGAAAAGTATCTTGAATTCTCAAGAACCAGGTACTAATTTCAACTTCCATTTTTACCAGCCTGTTACCTTGAACCAAATTCCTTTAACTGAGCCCCAATTTCCTCAACTCTAAAATAAGGTGGGGAAAGGTAGGAAGTGAAAAAAACATGAATTCTAAGATTTCCTCTAGCTTCAACATTCTATGATTTTATCATCTGGAAAATAAGGTTATTATCTGTTCTAATTCACAAAGCTGTCATGAGGAACAAGTGAAATCAAATACATCAAAACAACTTTTAAGTCTATAAAGCACTATGCTCAAATGGATCACGAATCTCCCTTCAACAACACAGATAATAACCCTTTTGGAGCTGACTAACTTCTGGGACTTTTATCTATGCCCCCTCAGAAGTTAGCCACAGGGGACTGATCAATTATTACTTATTGTTATGACATTATTATGGTCATACACATATTAAGCATGCATTCTAGTTTTTGGAATTTACTCTTCAATCATGAAGGCAGCATCTGCTCACTTATAGTATTCAAGTATGTAACCCTTTTCTTCCTTATGACTAATTTCTCAAAGTTGAGTCTGGTTAAAATTATCAATAACAGGTTCTTCAATCCTATCTACAATTCCTTTCAGAAAGATAGATAATTTGTCTCTACAGAAAGTCATTTAGAGCAACTGTGATGTTCTTTTCTCCTCTCTTATCTTCAGTTTTATTGTATTCCCTTTTTAGAATGCTTATTGTTGGGGGCAGCTAGGTGGTGCCGTGGTTAGAGCATCAGCCCTGAAGTCAGGAGGACCTGAGTTCAAATCTGATCTTAGACACTTCCTAGCTGTGTGACCCTGGACAAGTCACTTAATCCCAATTGCCTCAGCAAAAAAGCAAAAAAAAAAAAAAAATGCTTATTGTTTGTTGTTCCCTTTCCACTCTGAACAGTATGATCCTTATTTTGAACACAGTTTAAAGAGAAAGCCCTTTTTGTTGTTCTCAGCATTTTTCCAAGCCTCAGCTCATTAAATTTTCCAAACACTAGTCGTACAGGTTTGTGTTTTTGTTCTTCCTATACACATGTTATCCATACATTCAGCCCTTTGTGTTATTGGTATAAGGAAGAGAACTGGTAAGGAAGAACTGAGTTCAAGAACTGCCTCTGAGGAGGGAAAGGGACCCACATGTGCAAGAATGTTTGTGGCAGCCCTTTTTGTAGTGGCTAGAAACTGGAAACTGAAGGGATGCCCATCAATTGGAGAGTGGCTGAATAAATTATGGTATATGAATGTTATGGAATATTATTGTTCTGTAAGAAACGACCAGCAGGACGATTTCAGAGAGGCCTGGAGAGACTTGCATGAACTGATGCTGAGTGAAACGAACAGAACCAGGAGATCATCATGCACAGCAACAACAGTATTACATGATGATCAATTCTGATGGACATGGCTCTCTGCAACAAAGAATTGTCTCAAACCAGTTCCAGTTGTTCACTGAAGAAAACCACATACACCCAGAAAGAGGGACATGAAATATGGACCACAACGTAACATTTTCATGATCTCTATTGACATTTGCTTGCATTGTGTTGCCTTTCTCTGATTCTTTTTTTTTCTTGTAGATAGGATTTTTCTTGCATAACTTCTCAAGCATTTCAACATTATTAACATGTAGTGGACTTCCTGCCATCTGGGGGAGGGGAGGGGACTGGGGGTAAAATTTGTATTGGAAAGCTTTGTAAAGATCAAGGTTGGGGAACTACCCATACATATGTTATACAAATAAAAAGCTTAAAAAAAAAAAAAAAGAACTGCCTGATACAAAATGGCTTGGCTGTATGATGCTGAATAAATCACGTGACCTCACTGCTTCAGACTAAATTAAAGAGCTGCTGCTGTAATTACAGACCTGCATTGGGAGAACAGGTTTTCTACTAATCCTGATTTAATCTCTTTGCTGAACAGTCTGCTAAACACCTCAAATTCAACCTGTCCAATATGAAAGTCATTTTATTTCCCATAAAATCTAAATCTTTCTCAATATTCACCTACTTTTGTTGATTGTACTACTATGGCATCCAGCTTCACAGCTTTGAAGTTATCCTTGATACTTCCCTCTTGCTCAATTCCAATATCCAATCAGCTGCCAAGTTTTGCTAGTTGATCTCTCAAACCCTATTCCTTTAATCCCTTCACACCGTCAGGACCCTAGTTCATGCCCTTATCACCCATTGTGTGAACTATGTTATAACTGCCTCCTACCTGATTTCCCTTATCTCCTATCTCCTCTCTATTTAATTAATCCTCCCTACCAAAGCAATATTCTTTGAACACAGATGTCACCCCCTAATCAAAAATCTTCAGCAGTTCAAAAATCCTACAAAATCCTCAACCTGACTTTAAAATAAAATCTGGATGCCAATTATCTTTTTAAGTTTTCCCATACTTTCTATTTCAAATTAGAATTGGATTGTCATAAATTCTTTTTCATAAAATTTTCACAGACCAATTTAATCATGAATTTGGGAAATGACCCATATTGGCTTATATAGGCTTTGGTCATAGGTACACATTTACAAAATATTTAATGAAAAGACTGATTTTTTTTACAAACTGCACAAAATGCATAGTCAATTCTCAACATTCATCAGTTTAACTCTGGCAACTTCAGGCATTCTCATGATTTTATTATTAACCTCATTTTCACTTTCAATACTGGTAGCTCTGTACAATAGAGGGGAAAAATGAAAGGTACAATGTGCACAAGTTTGTGGGGCAAATGGTAACCAATTGGGTGCTCCTTTGGTCTAGAGCAGTACCCTCCCCCTCTATAAAGAGTTTCCTATAGAGTTGCTGCATATTTTTATTACTAGATTTTAAAACTTATAGCTAGGGACAGCTAGGTGGCGCAGTGGATAGAGCACCAGCCCTGAAGTCAGGGAGGACCTGAATTCAAATCTGATCTCAGATAACTTAACATTCCCTAGCTGTGTGACCCTGGGCAAGTCACTTAACCCCAATTGCCTCAGCAAAAAATAAAAAATAAAAATAAAACTCAAAGCACAATGCAAGTCCTTTAGATTAGTTCAAGTGTTCAGTCAGTGCTGTGGCTCAGTAAGAAAATAAAGGTGTTAGATAAATTTCATAACCAGAATGCCTGCAGCCACTGTCAGCTGGAAAAAATTAGTTTTTGGTGTTCAAGAAACCCAACTCCCTTTTTTTTCATGTGTATCAACATTTGCATTTTTTATTTTTCTCCTGTTTTCTAGGAATGCTACTCTCCCCTCCTCCCACACACCCCTCCAAAGTTGAGGATTAACTGTAGCAATGTCTCTCCCACATTTCCCTTCTTCAATATCAAAAGATAATCTTCAGATTTTTCCCACACTCCTCCTTTGGGGCCTTTATCAAATCCTTTCAGTACCATTGTAAACATGTTCATATTTTTTCTCTGAGTACTAATCTGATTCCTTTCCAACTTCAAAAATTCTATAAAGTGTATTTTAATTTCTGGTTCTAAGTGGAAACTACTACAGCACATTTTGATAGCCACAGTCTAATCATTATATAGTGACATAAAATATCACTGCTAAAGACCATTAATGCCAGTTTGCACTCTTTAACAGCTCCAGGTAAAATGAGTCTTTTTTCTTACAGACTCAGATGTCAATGAAGACTTTGGTGACTTCTGGGTTTAGTGTTTTACCTGATGTCTACAGGGGGTGGTAATGAGTTCATTGATCTAAAGTTGGAAGTGACCTTTCAAATTCATCTAATACAACTCTCTCACTTTATTATTTTTAGGGTTTTTTGTTTTGTTTTGTTTTTTTGGTTTGTTTGTTTCTTTAAGGCAGTTGGGTTTAAGTGACTTGCCCAAGTCAGTAAGCATGTAAGTGTCCTGAGTCTGGAATTGAACTCAGGTACTCCTGACTTCACAGCTGGTGCTCTATCCACTACACCATCTAGCTGCCCAACTCCCTCATTTTATAGGGGAGGAAACTGAGGCCTAGACAGGTTAAAATGACTTGCCCCAGAGGTCATATAGGTAGTAATCAGCAGAGCAGGATTCAGACTCATCAGGGGTGACTAAAAACATCATTCAGTGACTGACAATTTCACTCTTTCCCCTGCACTCAGAACTCTACTACTGAATTACTGGAGCAGTTAAATCAGCAATATGGCATAACCAGAGACTTCCAACTTTTAAGCTACCACTGATATTAAAACTATTAAAAAAAACTTCTTCCAAAGAGAAGACAACAGTACCATAGGAGCACTTTTTTCTCTCTCAGCACGAGATTTTGCATTGGTTTGTCCCTTCCCCAATCCATCTTTACTGGCCACTACCTGCTACCATTACTCTGCTTGACCTTGAGTCCTTTCAACTGAAATAAGATAACCAGAGAGGATACAAACTTTCCCCTTCTCTCCTAATCTGCTGGGGGTAGGAGAAGCAAACATGGGGCTACAACTCATCTTCTAATACTTTTAAAAGTCTAGTTACTAAGTACTATGGGAAATTAAAAACTTAAGAGGAGAAAGTTTACAAGTATATAGAAGTGCTGAGAATCCTGATCTTGAAATCCTTTAAGAGGAAAAAGGTTTTAATCTTTTTAGTCATCCTTCTCTTACCAGACTGAACAAAAATCTTTTTTTCCCAGATCTTGTCTTCTAATTTGGTTTGCCTGACCCTGTTTGGGCAAGACAATATGTCAAACTCTAGCTTTCTAGATTGGTGAAGCTATTTCCCCAAAGATTCCTCTTAATATGATATCCCCTGGGCATCAGATCTGCAGCTCACTACTGGCAAAGCCACCTCCCCTTCATCTTTCTGGTTACTTCCATATGTATAAGCCTTAGATCTTATCGCTGAGCTGGTTGTTTTTATCTGAAGAAATTCAAAACAGATGCAACATGAAACTATGGCTTTACTATTTTCTGTCACAGACTCTCATCATTGTCACTTTCTTTTGGACCAAGTGGTCTCTTTATTGCTGTGAATAAACCTCTAAATTTAATTAGTGCTACATGTTTTTTCTTCCTTTCTTAGATAGTTTAAGTTGAAATTTCTTAAGTATTACATTTGTTTTATTTCTTTTTTTTTAGTGAGGTTATTACAAAGTCTAGTCCTCTGTTATCTTTTTGCCACATGCTTCCATAGTCAGAATTTCCCCAATGCTTGGACCAGGGACAGTCAACTGCCTAGATGGCAACATGTAGGGCACAAAGGACATTCGAATTTTTACTTTTATTTTTGGAATTCCAGAAAGATCTGCTTTGTAGGTATTTTATAATAGTATTATAGTAAAAAACATGTTACAGTGAAGGTGAAAAATCTCTTGTGGGCAGTAAGTAACACTGCAGACACTATTCTAAGCTTTGTCGACAGTACCACATCCAGGCTCTGACTAGAATATTTCTCATTCAAATCATGCCTTGGGTTGACATCCTATTAATTTTCTTCTTTTGAGATTCCCCTGTTTCTTTGGTAATTGGCACCTCAGTGAGAGAGTTGCTAGAGTAAATGAATATCTAATATCTTTCCCTAGTCTAGCTACAACTCCATCCACCTCTTAATTCTCAATTTTATTTCTCCTCACTCATATTCCCACCCAGGACAATGGTTTTACAATACTACCAGTTTAGAAAAAGCAACTAGAAAAAAGCAAAAACAAAAAACCAAAAAAACTAGGTTTTAGAAAAGCAACTAGAACATACAGTAACTAGACAATTTGCTACTACTACCAATAAGGCCAAGGTCTTGTTACCTATCACAGAAGAAATACAAGAGGAAAATTTCAAAAATTTGTCATTCCTCATTATGACAATCCCAATTATTTTAGGAAAAAGTGATCATTTAAAATATTTCACCAAATCAGAAGGGGTTATAATCTACTCTAAGTCTGTGACTAACAACTGTTCTAATTTGTTGATTAAAAGCCTAACTAAAGTACTGAACTGCAAAAGCTTAACCTCCATTTTCAAGAGATATATTTGGTTTCAGATTTTGAACCCTGATGATATGCAATGATTCAAGCAACTGGAAACTGAGAGGATGCCCATCAGTTGAGAAAGAGCTGAATAAGTTATGGTGAATGCAATGGAATATTATTTCTCTGAAAGAAACAATCAGCAGGATGATTTCAGAAAGACTTAGGGAGACCTATATAAACTGATGTTAAGTGAAGTGAGTAGAACCAAGAGAACATTGTATACAGCAACAGCAAAGATTGATGATCAACTTTTATGGATTTGTCTCTTTTCAACAATGAGGTGATTTAGGGCAAATCCAATAGACTTGTGATAAAACAGAGCCATCTGCATCCAAAGAGAAGGGTATGGGGATTGAATGTGAAACACAACATAGTATTTTTCACCTTTTTTGTTGCTGCTGTTTGCTTGCTTGTTTTTTTCCCCCATTTTTTCCCCTTTTTGATCTGATTTTTCTTGTGCAGATGATAAATGTGGAAATATGTTTAGAAAGATTGCATATGTTTAACTTATTACTTGCTGTCTAAGAGAGGAGGGAGTGCGCGAGGGAGAAAAATTTGTTTTAGCAAGGGTGAATGTTGAAAACTATCTTTGCATGCACTTTGAAAAGTAAAAGGCTATTATAAAAATAATAAACAATTTTGTGAGTTTTTTTTTAAAAAAATATGCAATGACTAATGGAATAAAATATTGAAGGAGAGGTAGATAGTCAACAAACATCAAGTCAAATAAAAGTTAGAACAAGAAGTCTATTTTAGTCTTACCAGCTGGTCAAAGTCAGAAGGCAGGCCAAATACAGACAAATCAACCAAATCACAAATACAAGCAACTATAACATTTACTAGATGTGTATGGTATTGAGCAAGTGATTAAATCTCTAAGGGCTAAGTTTCTCCATTGATTAAAAAAATTAGCTCTGTGTCTGTGATATGATGATAGAAATAAGACAACATATGATAAATAATCAAATGTGAAGTTTTTAAAAGCCTGCTCCAGAAAGAAGAGAGAAAAAAATCTTATTTATTTTGATAAAAGTAGAGCATTTTTCTCTAATTGAAAAGTGAGTCATGACCTAAGATTAGATCTTTCATACACTTGTAACCCCTCCAACAGCAGGTCAAGTACTGTAACCTCAAATACAAGTAAAAAGAAAAACTGTTTCTCCAAATTGCAGAATCTACAAACAATACACCACAGCACATCTGGTTATAAAACAATCACCTACTAGATACTGACACTAAACTGCCTAGTAATGTATTGATAAATGGAATGAAGACAAATCCACCATTGATTAACAAAACTTCCCTAGCTATGTGACCTTGGGTAAGTCACTTAGCCCCAATTGCCTCAGGAAAAAAAAACCCAAAACTTTCCAACTATTTCTGAATCTAGATCAAAATCATATTCATGAGCCTACTTTTTTCATTTCTTAGTATCCCCCAAATTCAGTAACATCTAGCCCTATTTAAGCCCAGGAAAATTACTGCTACTATTCTCACACCATTTTGCCTTGGATTTTTTATTTTTAATGCTGCTGTGAAATCCCACTGCACTATTACAGGCTCTGAAAATTAAAGTATCCTAAAAAAGAGCTGGGGCTCCGTGGCATGTGGAAACCACTACTGTCCTCCCAAGGCTTCAGAAGACACTATTTTGTATGGGGTTGGAGACTGTTGCCTTGACTATGAGGAAATGTCAGCAAAATGCTCAAAAAAGTTTGGGGTTTTTTTGATCCTCAAACACAAACCCATTTTAGTCAAGGGCTTTTCTGTACTTCTCCAAAAGGCAATGGGGGAAAAAAAAAACAGAAAAAGACGAAAGTGGCATCTCATTACTTTCAAGGGACTATCATTATTGAGGCTGAAAGGCAAGCCAGGAAAAAAAAAAGTTTCTTGGTGCTTCCATTCATTCAAAATTAAGAGGCACCTACTATGTTCAAGGCACTATTACAAATAATATAGATTACAAAATGGAAGGCAGAACTTCTTCCTTCAAAGAATTTCTATCTAGTATAAATGTTCTTTATCTGGGGTCTGTGATTTCAGTTTTTTAGTATTATGAAACCTTATTTTAATTTGACTGGTATCCTTTGTAATTTTGTATAATTTATTTTATGCATTTAAAAATATTATTTTAAGAAGCGGTCCACCACTGCCTTTATGAGATTGTCAAAGGAATCCATGACACAAAATTCAGACACCCTAATCTAGCACAATGGATAAAACAAGTATGAAATAGTACAAGGCAGAATGTACAGAGCATCATGTACAACTGTTTTCTAATGGATTGCAAAAAAAATTAGGGTGAGGATATAACTATAAGCCAAAAGTGTATCTAACCCATCCAGTAGTTAAACCAAATACCATTTTCAGGAATTTCTTAATATTACACTCTCCATAATCAACAAGGGTTTAATTGACTTTTATAAAAACCTCAGTCTCTTTACTGCACCTTTTGGGTTTTCTTGATATTGTCCCTTAGTGGTTCTTCTGACCAGTCAATCCCTCTTAGTACCCTATGTAGGATCATCCATCGACAAGTGGATTAATCCAAGACTTTGTTCTGTGTCCTTTCCTCTTCTCTTGTACAATCTCTTCATCTCTTCTGCTCCCATGGTTAATTATCATTTCCAGACAGATAATACCCAGCCCTACATATATTTAAGACCTTAACTCGCTCCTGTATCTCCAGCTACCCAATGGACATTATCACCTGATTGTCTCGTAGTATCTCAAACTCTTATTGGGTCCAGAATTGAATTCTTTCCCCATAAACCTATGCCCTTCACCTAACTTACCTAATTTCTGTCAAGGATACCACCTTCTTTTCAGTCACCCAGATATAAAATCCAGGAGTTACCTTCAATTCTTCATATCCCCTCATGTACTTTATTCAATCAATGGCCAAGCCTTGTCATTTCTATTTCCCCCAAATCTCTCACTTCTCCCCACTCATAGTGGCTACTATAACTCAAGCTTTCATCAGTCCTCATCTGGTCTACTACAACAGCCTCAACCAATATTGGCCTTCCTTCATTCAACATCTCACTTCTTCAATCCATCAAAGGTTTCAGTTAAGGATAAGGATTAAGAAAAAAATCATTACATTTGACAATGAACAGGCAATTCTCAACTGATGAAACACAAGTTTCTACCCACTCCAATCTACCCATTAAATCACCAAAACAATTTTGCTAAAACATTGGTGCAACCAAGTAAAATATCTTTCCTTCCTCTCCCTCTCCCAACTAAACTCTAATGGCTCCCTATCTCTTAGAAGATCAAATATAAAATCCTGTGTTCAACAATCAAAGTCCTTCATAACTTTCCCCACTACTTTTCCAATCTTTTTATGTCTCGTTTCCCACTAGGTACACTTCTACCTAGTGACCCTGGTTTCCTTACTCTTCCATGAATAACACTCTTGGCTCCATGAATTTACTCTGGATATCCCCCATGTCTGGAATGTTCCTTCTGCTCATCTTCACATTAGTAGTTTCTCTGGCTTCCTTTAAGTCCAAATTAAAATTATATCTTTCATTTACACAAAAAGCTTTCCTAATTTCTCTAAATTCTATTGCCTAAATTGCTTCCTATTTATCTTAAATATATCCTGTTTACACATATTTGTTTGCTTATTTTCTCTCTCATTATATTGTGAGTTCCTTGAGGACAGAACCTATCTTTTCTTTTCTTCTTTTTTTTTTTGGCCTTTTTAGCCTTAACACAGTGTCTGGTACATAGTAGGTGTTTTACTGACAAGCTATCAATAACTATATAAAAAACATGCTCCAAATTACTAATAACAAGAAAAGTATAAATTAAAATAACTGAAGTTCTACCACATAGCCCTCAGATTGGCAAAAAATGAGAAAAGAGAATGGCAATTATAGGCTCAGAGAGGAGAACCATACAAACACTATTGATAAGACTGTTAATGTTTCAACTACTCTTGAAACTAATTTAGAATCACATTTTTAAAAAATTCACTAAACTATACAAACCCTTTGAGTCACTTAATACAACTCTTAAGGTAGATGTAGCTGTAGATATAGATGTAGAAGTAGTTCCAAGGACATCAAGGATAGGAAAGGAAAATGAAGCTAGAATATATAATCACTTCAAATGGACTCTGATACTTTTATTTGTACCTGAGTGCCATTCTTCAATATAATATTCTTATTGCTTTTGATCACTGGGTTTTGCAGAAAACTGTAAGGTATAAATTAAGTGAAATTCTAGCTGAAAAATCCCTAAAATTGGCAATGTAGAAATTTGGACCGCTTGTTTGGTATAGTTAGAGCTCTAAGGAAATTACATTAGGATTTTTTTAAAGCTCAAATGCAGGTACAGCCAACAGAGAAGAAAGGAGAAAAACGAAAAATGAATTGTGAATGACTTTACTGCTTAGAAAGAGCTCACTGGGCTGCTAACTCAACATGTATAAAAACAAGAGTTAAGATGCAGATAACTAATAATGTTAGAAATAAAGATAATTAAAGGAAGCCTCTAGCTGAATAATTCCAGTGTGTGCCCTAAAAATAGTTTGAAGATTGCAAATCTCTAGAGTAGAATTTTAACAGATTCAAAAGGCAAAAGAATATGAACTTATAAACCAAAAAGAAGTCCCAGAGAAAAAATATCACTTCAGATCTAAAAGACCCAACATATAATAGCAAGAAAACATGAATTTTTAAGAAAATAAAGAAAAACATGATTTATCAATTGCAGACTCTGTGTATTATATTAACCTTCTAAAGAAAAGCTTTGAGCCATTCTGGTTAACACAAGCATCCTGACTCATCATAAAATAAATACAAAGGAGTCCTGATAATAGATATTTTAGGTCTTAAATATATGCAACTCATAAACTCTTTTTTTTTTTTTTGCTGAGGCAATTGGGGTTAAGTGACTTGCCCAGGGTCACACAGCTGTTACGTGTCTGAAACCAGATTTGAACTCAGGTCCTCCTGACTTCAGGGCTGGTGCTCTCTCCACTTCGCCACCTAGCTGCCCCAATTCATAAACTCTTATTTAGAAATAGTCTTCCCATAGCAGCTACCTACCTAATCCTAACCATACCACTATATCTAACACTGTTCTCTATCTTCTTTTGGTCTCTTTCTCTGCTTCCTTTCACAAATGTATACTAAAAAACTTTAACTCTATCCCAACCCATTCTCCTGAGATGACTTCTATTACTTTCCATAGAAAAATGTGAAAAGTTTGGAGATTTATGTTTGGAGATGGTTTATTGTGCAATATCAACTGGTAATAAATAAAAAAGTAAATGGTTTAGGGGATCCTTTGGACCAAAGAAAAATCTAATAAATACTAGCTTTAACCAGCAGTAAACAAGAAATAGGGAAAACATATACACATTAATCCACGAATGAGAGCCAATATAATCAGAAGCTTCATATCAAGTTTAAGTCTCCATAGTTTTTATTAAAGTTAGGAACCTAATTAGGAAAATCACAATCTCTCTTAAGCTCGTTTTTTTTTTATCTATAAAATGAGAAAACACTAATATCAAAGAGTTGCTTTCACAGTTCTGCACTGGTTAGTTCTATGTTATATTCTTCTCATATTCACCATATGTCTTCTCCATCTCCCTATATAAAAGGGCTAGAAATGGCCCAAAAGAAACAAACATGGAAAAAGCAGCTAGACTTGACCAAGTGTATATAAGCAGCAGCATGTAGGAGATGACAAAACAAAGAACAAGGAATAACCAAAATATTTGCAATCTAAAGAAGAGGAAGAGAGTAAAGTAGAAAAAAAATTAGATCCTTTTAATATTACCCTCCCCCTCAAAAGGTAACTGAGAGAACCTCAAAAACTACCAACTTCTATGCCTACTCTTCAAGTTACATCAAATTTTTATAAAGGTCATATATACATAAAATTTAAGTCATCATGGATGGGAGTATTGATAGGAGAAAATATATGCAAGCAATATTCAAAAACTGACCATATCTTTACTATTTTACAATGAACTAAAAGATAGAGAATTAAGGTGCTATTATGTTTATTATTTGTTAATCACACACACAAAAATCTGCTCTGGTAGTTATAACAAAATTATGCATTACTAATGGGGGTTGGAAGTAGGAGACCAGTTCTCCTTTCATCCCAGGTTAGAAGTATCATGGCCAGTCATGGGCCCTATTCCTAATACTGACTAACACTGAAGCTTTATTCTGATCTGGTCCAGTTCACCCCTTCTTAGGCAGCCTGGTAGTCATTACTTCTGGAACAGCTCACCATTTTTGCACTCACTAAGGACACTCAAACATAGCCCTCTTATAGCTCAGAACTCTTAACCAACCTCTGCCTCTCCAATAGCAGGAACTGTAGGTATGTACCACCATATCCAATTTCCAAAAGTATTTTTTCCAGTGACACATTAAAACCATTAAAGTTTCCTTGTACCAAAAATTTAAATACTATAAAGCTTTGAATGAATTACCTGAAGAGAGTGAGCATAAGCAGGGTATGAAGACAGGTATTAGGGAATATAGCCTCTAAGGTACAATCCTTCAGGGTAATAATTAGGGTACTTTGTTTATAGGATAATTCTATAAGAGCACTAAAACAATTATTCTTAACATCTTTCAAGTGGTATATAGCAAAACTTGTTAAACTGTGGGTTACAACCCCATATGAGGTCTCATAATTGAATGTGGGGATCATCAAATTATGATTTATTATCAGTAAATGTTTAATTTGTATACCTATATAACTAGGGTTATATAATTTCTTGGGTGAAAAGAGATTATGAGTGGAAAAAATTTAAGTGCCCTGGTATATAGTATAGTATCTTACAGTTATTAATGTAACCTGAAAAAAAATGAGAAAATTATTTCTTCCTCCAAAAATAATTCTAAATCATATACCTAAAGCTTAGACTGTTTTTTTCATTAATAAAATGAGTAAAGTAATACCTGTTCTGCCTTCTTTAACTTTATGGTATAACTTAAATGAGATAATATATTTTTAAATGATTTTTAAAATGCAGGCTAAGGAATACAAAGAAAAAGAGGCAAAACCCATCCCTACTCTTATTCTTTAAAGTTATCTTTTTAGAATTATAACAGCAATGATTCTTAGTTTAACTGAGTCCTTTGTGTGTAGAATCATTTTTAATACAAGAAGATAACAACTAACTAGTAAAAGCAGTGTGAAAATAAAGGTCAGGCTAAGAAGGTGTCATTTTGTCTGGAAACTTTCAGTACTTTTAATTTGTATACTATTTTGCTATAAAGAAGAAAATCTGTTACAATAGTATCATAACTTAAAAAGGAACAAATTTTCTTTTCTTAATGAAATCAAAAATTAGATACCCAATGTGCTATCTACACAATATCAAAAGAACACAGAATGAGAGGGTATGGATGGGTTGTAATCTGTCCCCTTAGCAAAAATTATCAACCTATCTATGGAAGAATTAAAAGGAGTTACAAAAGATCTTCTAAAACAAATAAAGCTCTAATTGAGACAATGTATGTCTAAGAGTGGGCATAGTCTGCCAACACTTTCACCAACCCACTTTTTGATCCCACAAGGTAAACTAAGATAACTAGGTATATCCAAATACCATCCAGTTTCATCCCACAGTTATGAATATCCTTATCACTCAAGAAATTCAATAAACTGAAGAATCATTATTTATCAGAGAATTTCCTGTTATAAACTCTAAGATGTCAACGTATAAAATTTTTTACTCTGTAATTTCAAAACCAAATAAAGTTTTTAATAACCTACACATCAAATTACATCTCCCTTGACAAGGACAGTATTGGACTAGGTATTCAAATATCAACCAAGGACCAAAGCTTAAACTCAGTATGTGGTAAAAGTACTCCTATTCTTAGACTTTATACCAAAGCTTCCTTCTTTCTGTTTCAAAACTAAGGCTGATAAAGCATTTTTTAAATCTAAAAAAGAACAGAGAACAGTTATGCCATCTTAGCTAACATTTTTTCTCTCAATAAACAGTCCTAGTGTCCAAAGCTGTTGTAAGCACCCATTGAGGAACATATAATAGCTACTTTGTTAGCCTACACAGACACTGCTATAACAATATTTTACTCACTGGGATCTATTTTCCCCAATGCTTAGATTACTCCCTGGTAATAAAAAAAAGTTCCTTAACTCTTTTATATCACTATGGTACAATTTTGTACATCACTTTATATTTGTAGTATCATGGAAGAATTGATATTTCTAAGTATCTAATAAAGTTAAGTACTTGGCTTTCAAATTCAACATATATAAACGTCACCATAAAAATTCAAAGTCTACTCCAAATTTTTAAAAAAATTAGGTTTTCCAAGGGATGCTAATTTTCTATTATTTCTAGAAAAACACCTTCTAGAGCTGAAAGAATGACTACTCTTTCCTTAACTGCAGAGGTAAGGGACTATGGGTATGGAATACTATATATACTGTTATGTTTTGTGTTAATTTTAATGACCTGCTTATCCCCTTCTGCCTTTCTTTTTAAATCTTTATTTTAATTCATTATTTACTGGATAAGGGAGAAGAATGACATATTCAGAAATTAATGTGATATAAAACAAAAAGATCTAGATAAAAAGGGTACTTCAAATGTCCTGTTAAAAACCAAAATTGAGTCTACTTTAAACAGAATTACAGAACTAAAATTGAGTCTACTTTTAATTATCCTTCTAAATGCAGAGCTTAATAGTACTTAGTAAAGCTGAAAAATAAAACAGGAAGTAACTAAAAGAATACTGAACAATTCCAAAAATTAGACTAACAATTGTGTTTATAAATCAGTTCCAACTGTTAGCAGAGGGAGATGTATTAATTTTCAAGCCACAGGCAAAAAATTTTAAGTGTTGCAGTATTTCCACAATTCAATTGGATTTTTCCCCCTCAATCATCCATTTCTGAGTACTAAATTCTTTCTTTACCTTAAAGGTCATCAACATCAAAACTCTGAAGCAAAAGAAAAGTAAAATGACTTGGAAGCAGAATCTCAGGAATTTTTTTTTTTACAAGTTTACTGTGCAAAATGTTACTTCAAGGATCTGTGATCTCACCATCATTTGGAAATTCTTTTCCATCTGCACATATTTCAAGCTTTCCATGCATGCCTTTTCATCTTATATAATTTTTAAATCATTTCTTTCCATAAATCCCCCACAGATGATCAACGCCTACTCAAGGCACCCACACACAAGCACATCTCTCAATGAACTGCCTGTCCAAATGCAGGCAGTAATCTAGATCTGTATTTGCTCACTTTACTTTTCCAATGTAGCTGAGTAGGCCATTCTTTTTCAAATTACCATGAATGTTACTATGGAATCACTGCAGCATCGCAGGGCTTCAAGCAGAGTATACTCTGTGATTCATGAAAAGAACACCATCATTGATTAAGAATCCCTCATTTATTTTGATTCATTTATACCATGTCCTCCACAGTTTTTGCAAACAGCGTTAAGTGTTCTGTATTTTGCTTGATGTTATTTAATGTATATTTGAATAAACTTATCTTTTTTGTTAAATCTATTATAGAATTTTGTATAATTTTAATAAGACAATACAAGAGTTCTTAAAGTGATCTTTTATTTGCCCAAGGGAATGTTTTTCTGAAAAAGACAATGAGCTATTTTGTGTGTATGATTCCTAAGACAATCCATTTTACTTTGTACACTTCTAACAGTATGGCAGTTTTTTCTTATATCGAATCTAAAAGTGCCTCTAAGCAACTTCAATCCATTGCTTGTAACTAATCTTTGGAGCAAAACAACCATTAAAATGATGACAGACTATCAAAATCACAAAGAAAACTATCATGTGTCCCTAATTAATCTCTTCTCAAGGGTAAATACCTACAATTCCTTCCCTTCCACTGCTTCTTTTATGGCCTGGTCACCATTTTCCAGACATTCTAATTTATCGACAATCTTTTGAAAATACTGTGTCTAGAACTGATCAAAATACTACAACCCAGTCTGGCCAGGACAGAGTATAATGAATGTTGTGTAAAATCATATTAGGTATTATTTTTTTGGGTTTTTTTTATATAAGATACCAAATTGTTGACTTGTAATGAGTTTATTATGGTGTCAGACTTAGTCATTATAATTTCATAATATTAAGTATTAATTGTTTTAATGCAGTTGTTCTTTCCATTTACATTATTATAGTCATTGAGTATATTTCCTGATTCTTCAATTTTGTATTAGTTCATAAGTCTTCCCATTCTTCTCCATATTCATCACCTTCATATCCTAATAACATGATGCATTTCGTTATTTCCATGTACTGTAACTTCCTTAGACATTCTCCAATTTATGAGCATCTATTTTGTTTCCAATTCTCTGCTACTACAAAACTGCTGTTACTACTCTGCCATTAATATTTGGCACACATGGAAGTATATCTTTGTGATGTACAATGTACAATGATGGCAAATACATTCAGAGTTATAATCTAGTGATCCCAGTAACTCTCAATGAAAATATTTATTATGAGATTTAACATTTTATATTTAGGAAATTCTAGATCTTTTTATTTGTTGGCTACACTTTGTCCATTTGTATTTTAAATATTTGAGCCATAATTGTTACTAATTTTGGATTTTGTTTCCTGTGAATGTCGTGTCAATTACTATTTTTCCTCCTACATCACAGTTATTTCCTACGTATCCATTGAACTCCATTATATAATTTTCTTCCTCTTCCTTCATTTGTAACTTGAGTCCTTTTGATTATATTTGCATGATTAAGTAAATACATTTTTACTACTCCCTGACAGATAAAATCTATTCCAAGTCATCACTGTATTGTAATACATGGGTTCAAAATCTCAAATCTCATTCCCAAGACACCATTTTACCAACTATTTATTTTCATATTCTTCAAGTCAATTCAACATTTGAATCCAGTCAAGATCATTTTGGATCCTGACTTTTTCATAATGTTATCTATCCCTCATAACTTTATTATGGTAACAGCAAATTGGATAAGCATATCATCTCCTATGTTATTATATCCTGCTAGTCACTAGAAAGAGTGGCCTTCTCACTGACTCTCATTCCAAATATCCAATCAGTTAATGACGAATGTTGGAGGGGATGTGGGAAGGCTGGGATACTGATGCATTGTTTGTGGAACTGTTAACGGATACAGCCATTCTGGAGAGCAATTTGGAACTATGCTCAAAAAGTTATCAAACTGTGCATACCCTTAGACCCAGCAGTATTTCTATTGGGCTTATATCCCAAAGAAATCATAAAGGAAGGAAAGGGACCCACATGTGCAAGAATGTTTGTGGCAGCCCTTTTTGTAGTGGCTAGAAACTGGAAACTGAATGGATGCCCATCAATTGGAGAATGGCTGAATAAATTATGGTATATGAATATTATGGAATTATTGCTCTGTAAGAAATGACCAGCAGGATGATTTCAGAGAGGCCTGGAGAGACTTGCATGAACTGATGCTGAGTGAAATGAGCAGAACCAGGAGATCATCATACACAGCAACAACAGTATTACATGATGATCAATTCTGATGGACATGGCTCTCTTCAACAATGAAATGTTTCAAAACACTTCCAATTGTTCAGTGAAGAAAACCATATACACCCAGAGAGAGGGATGTGAAATGTGGACTACAACATAACATTTTCATGCTCTCTATTGATGTTTGCTTGCATTGTATTTCCTTTCTCTGATTTTTCTTTCTTGTAGATACGATTTTCCTTGCACAAAAATGATGTGTGGAAATATGTATACATATATTCGATTTGTCAAGTATTTTAACAATTAACATGTAGTGGATATCCTGCCATCTAGGGGAGGGGTGGGGAGTAGGGGGGAAAAATTTGTAACAGAAAGCTTTGTAAAGGTTAATGTTGTAGAATTACCCATACATATGTTTTGCAAATAAAAAGTTTTAATAAAATAAAATAAAATAAACCAAATATCCAATCAGTTACCACTGTGTCAATTTGATGGTATTATAATTGATTTCCTTCATTTCACTTCTCTAAATACAGTCTCTAAGACAGCTCCCAAAATAATGTTCCTAAAACACAATTCTGACCATATAATTAAACTCCAGTTACTCTATTATCTCAAGAATGAAATACAAACTCCTATATATAGTATTTATAGCTCTTCTCAATCTGGTTCCAACCAGCTTTTCTGGCCTTGTTACCTATTACTCCCTGTAAGGTATTCTACAGGAAAAACAAACTTATTTTTTTGCTCTTCTTCAACATGATATTCCATCTCCATCTTTGTGTCTGTACAAAGGCTAGCTCCATGCCTTAAATACACAGCCTCATCACTTCTGTCTCACAGGATCACTAGTAGTTTCCTTTAAAACTTGGCTCAATTATACATGGCAACAACAATATTACATGATGATCAATTCTGATGGACATGGCTCTCTTCAACAATGAAATGTTTCAAACCAGTTCCAATTGTTCAGTGAAGAAAGCATATACACCCAGAGAGAAGGATATGAGATGTGAACTACAATATAACATTTTCATGCTCTCTATTAATGTTTGCTTGCATTGTGTTTCCTTTCTCAGATTTTTTTCTTGCAGATACGATTTTTCTTGTACAAGGATAAATGTGGAAATATGTATACATATATTATATCTGTCAAGCATTTTAACATAATTAACATGTAGTGGACTTCCTGCCATCTAGGGGAGCGGTGAGGCCTAAGGGGGAAAAATTCGTAACAGAAAGTTTTGTAAGGGTCAATGTTGAAGAATTACCCATACGTATGTTTTGCAAATAAAAAGCTTAAAAAAAAAAACTTGGCTCAAAAGTCACATCCTCAAGTGCTTGTCCCTTTCTCCATCCCTCCACTCCTAACATTACTCTGGACAGATTTTTTTTTTAATATAATTTATGTGTATGGTCTTCCCCTACAAAATGTTAAGCTCCTCATGATAGGAACTATTTTTTTTTTCCTTTTGGCTTTATATTCCCAGCATCTAACATGGTGTCTAGTACATAATAACCTAGCAAGTGTTCATATAGCATAAATGTCTGTTGAATACTGACTTATGCATTAACCTAATTTGATAAAAGTGATAAAAGTGTTATACAATACACAGCCATAAATATGTCTTTTCAAGCTAACACCAAAGCATTAATCTTGGGTCCTACCAAAGAGTTTAAAAATCAACCTAATTCTCTTAGTTATCTAATCAACTCTCTTGAGTTTTTTTTCCCTTCAAACTCAAACCAATCCTCTTCCAAACTTCCCATTCTTCTTGTATTGACAAGGTTTGGCACACTGGCATTATCTTCTACTCACATTCCTGCAACAAACATATAGATCAGTTGTCAAATCTTGTGATTTCTTGCTACCCTGGCCTCCCACAACCACCAATTTAATTCTGGTCCTCAACATCTCACATAATTTATTGCAAAACAGACTCCTAAATGCTACATGGATCTCTTTCCAACCAGGACATCCTACACATTACTGCCAAAGTAATGGTTTTACTGAGATGGAGATCTGACCCTGTCACTCTCTACAAAGTAAGTCCCAGTAGCATCTTATATTTTTTGAGCAGTAATAAATTCCTTTCTTTGGCTTTGAACATCCCTGACAACTTGGCTCCAACCCATCTTTCTAATTTCATCATTAATGTCCCATCTCCAGCCCAACTGTCCTTTTCCTTACTCCTCACCTACTGCACTCCATCTGTCTCTAGGTTTTTTGCACTGGCCATTCCTAACACCTAACACCTGTTTCTTTACCTCTGACTATTTCTCTTCCTTTAAGAATCAACTAAAGCATTCATCACCTTTACCAAGAACCCTTTTCTCCAGGATTCCAAGTTCTCCTGCCATCCCTCCAAAACTTACTTATATATAACTATTTTTATCTTTTTCTATTATATGTGTGTATATATATGTAATTGTCTTCCTAATTAAAATGTAAAATAGATTCCTTCATTATATTTATATTACCAATCATTCTGATGTATACCTTGCCATGGACCCAAATGACTCCAGAGGAGAAAGTAAGGCTGATGACTTTTCACAGACCTGTCACTTAAATCCAATTCATTTGCATGTGCATTACCTTCCCTGACTTCATGATCTTCTTCAAGAATAAAGGCCAATAACCTCCAATACCAAGGACAGTACCTAGCACAGAATAAGAGTTTAATTAATGCTATTACTGTATATCTTACAAATCTTCATCTTGTCCAGAAGGATAGCATGAGATTTTTTCAAATGTATTCCTAAAATCTAGGTGAACTACACCCATAATATCCCTTTATTCTTCTACCATTCAGAAATAAGATGTTATTTTTAAAAAGTAAATATTGCTAATAATATGCCCTCTTCATGATATAATCATGACAACTCTCAGAATATTGTTTTCTTTTCTAGATGCTCAACAACTATTGTCTTAACAATATAATCCAAAATTCTATTAGGGATCTATGTGTCTAACAACATGAAGACTTTTTTCCTGATCCTCCTAGACTCTTAAAACTCATCAAAATAAGACTTATGCCCAAATGGTAAAAAAAATTACAACTAGGCCAACTAGCTGCCTGACTAGCCATCTAACTACCTGAAAAATTAACATCCAAGTGTTCTAAGTGTACTCCCCCGCCCTCCCCCAATGCTTACTCCATTATTCTATGACAACAAGCAACAAAAAGAAACTACCTACTACCTTCCTTTCTTCCCACATCCACCTGCAGGGGTGGTAGAAGCACAGCAAAGCTGAAGTGTCCCCTCTCTGAGAAGAAGTTGAGAAACATTTGAAGTCCAGCCTACTGACCATCAAAGGAAAGAATCAGTTAGCAGAAATATAGGACTATAAGAAAAAATACTGAATAACCAAAGATCTCCCAGCAGTTAAAAAATTCAGTTAAAAAGCTTCAGTATAAACAGATAAATCAATAGGCTAGTACATGAAAGAAGGCAATAGGTTTTTCAGATCATCTCTAAACATCTCTGTGTGCATATATATATACATACACATACATATGCATACATACATATGTGTGTATACATATACACATATATATGCATGTATGTATTTGCAAGGCAAAGGAAACTGAATCAACACAGAAGATAGTTGATTCCCAAGAGAACAGGAAACTAATACAAGATGCTCCTGGATGATTTCATAGAGATAAGTCTTCTCCTCTGGTCTGCCCAAAAGAAAACATTGGCAGAACAGAGAAACATGAATCCTCAATTGTAAAAATTTCTATAGAAACAAAAGAGAGAACAAATAATTGGGAACACAAGTATAGAAAAGTCAAAGACAAATATGGAAGAAGAAAAACAAAGAGCAACAATGTTTAAAAAATGATCTTTATACAAGAAGGCTAGGGTGAGCTCAGTGCATAGATTGCTGGTTCTGGAGTCAGGAAAACAAGTTTAAATGAAGTCTCAGACACTTATTAGCTGTGTGACCCTGTGCAAGTCACTTAACCCTTTTTGTCTTAATCCACTAAAGAAGAAAATGACAAATCATTCCAAAAACCTCTATGGACAGCATGGAGCATGAAAAGTCAGACATAACTCAACAATAACAATAACAACAACATAAAAGGAATACATTTTGACCTAAAAATTAGAATTCTTAAGAGTCAACTTAAAAATCACAGATTTCTCAGAAAAATGCAAGTCAAAAAACACATAAAGCAAGAATTAATCCAAGAAAACCTGAACACAGAAAGCAAAATGCCAACAGAAAGAGAATACAAAAAAATAAAACCCTTACAATACAAACTCCAAGACATATTGTAATTACATTTTACAATTCTAATGACAATCTGCGGCCAACCCAGAGAAAAACCTTCCAATACCAAAGAAAAGAAATTTAAATAACCCAAGGCAATTCAGCAAAGACAATAAAATTTTAAAAAGGAAAAGAGCTCAAGGCAGTTAGAGATACAATTCAAGTCACACTTTCCACAAATCTGAACTAATCAATGAAAAAGAGATATCTGATGCTTCCCTAATCTGCTCTTCCAGCACCCCAGACAGTACTGAATAAACAACAAAGAAAACACAATGAATTAAATAAATCAGAAAAGGGGGGGAGGGGTTGAAAGATTAAGGACCCTATGACATTAAAAAAACAACAAAATGATAGAGGAACTATTAAGAAATTTCTTTCTAAAAGTATGTATGTAGATAAAAATGAAAATAGAACCAAGTAGAAGTAAAAGTAAAGCACCTAATCTGTAGCCAAGGAGAGTAAAACCTCATTAATATTCTGACTAGAAGGGAATCAATTTTTTTGTGAGAATAACGGGAAGGCACATATAAAGGAAGGGGAGGAGAAAGGAAAAGGGGGAATATGTGACAGAAAAGAGAATAACTACTGTACTCTCACAGCCTACAGAAGAATTAATCGATAAACATTAAGTACCCCAGAAAGTAGCCACTGCTAAGCACCAAGGAAAGTGGCAAAGAAAGGAATTAAAGAGGAAAGAAAAGGGAACATCTAAAAGGTCCATCTAAGGAATGCCCCCCCTCACGAAGAGATAACACTCTAATGGGAGATGTAGACCTTTTTAATGGATATAATCTGCAGGGATCCTAATTCCTAGAAAGAGCACTATCTTCAAAACATAAAGTATGCCCTCTCAAAAACAAAACAGTCAGTGCTCTAACAGAGGGCATGGAACCAGAAAAAAATCTTTAGGGATAAATGGAAAAGAGAATAATCAACATGACTGCAGGAAGAAGTGTATCACTTAATCAGGCACATGAGAAAAATGTGTACTATGGGACAACACTTTCTTCTATCTTCTCTGTCATCATGAGGAAATAATCTCTAAGATTGTAGTACAACAGAAATGAAGGAAAGGGCAATCCAAAATAGATTTTTAGGGGATTTAATTCCACGAGGAAGTTAGAAAATGAAAAAGGAATGTGTAAATGAATATGTTTATATGAGTAAAAGAAAAAAACCTTAAAAATCCCTTTTTTATAAAAAGTCACAGAAAATGAAAAACTAACAAAAGTTTAAAAGAGGAAATTCTGATTGACTTAGTCCACTTTCAAGACTAACTAATGATATACAAATAATATGTTTCTTCTAATTATAAGGGCAGCTAGCAATACAGATATAACAGTTTTCTTTCAATTAAACTGCTTTATAAGGAAACAACTTTTAAACTTAATTCATAAAAACTGAACTGAATATATAAACTTAATTCAGAGATAAAGAAACAAAAGCAATTACAGAAAATAAAAATATAAAATCAAGAGCTGCTTTTCGCAAAGGAAAAAAGAAGGGGAAATTGTGAAGAGAAAAAAGACTAAGTAATTTCAAAGGTAAGAAAAATGACAAAAGGAAGAGAGGGAGAGCTTGAAGCTGTGAGAAAAAAAGACCCGTGAGAAGTTAAGGGGTTGTCTTGAAATAAATCAAGCAAAAATAATGGATGAGAAAGAACTTAAATCCAACTCAACTTTAAAGGAGAATAAGTTAAACTCAAAAAAAGAGAGATTGGATGCAACAGCAAAACTCCACAATATGATGTCTATAAAAAAGACACCTAAAAAGCAAAGATGTTCACACTAAAAATGAGAGACAACAAAATACAGATGCATTAGATGAATATTTTTAAAAATCAGGAGTTGCAATAAAGTTGTAAGATTAAGCAAAAACAATTTACAACAGAGAGATGAACAACGAAATTACATTGTACTGAAAGAAGCTACAGATATAAATGCATTATCAATATGCTTCAGTATGCTTTTAGCATTCACCTTTAGAAAATTACCTTCAGAATACCTTTAGTATCTAAATTGATCAAGGAAAAATTAATTGAATTCCAAGAAAATATATACAAAAACCTAACAATAGTAGAATATTTCTCACTCATTCAATATTTGAGCAATCTAATGCAAGGGTAAACAGAAGGGAAAATATAAAATGGAATAACTTGTTGGAGAAACAAGAGCTAAAAGACTTATGGCATCTTCTAAATGAGAATGCTCAAAAGTATATGTATTCTCAGTTATTATGGAGCATTTATAACAACACTTTATGTAGTAGCCAAGAATAAAAAAGTAGATGCCCAGAGACTGAAATTGGTAAACAAATTGTAGAAATGGATTATTGACATATTATAAGAAATGAGTAGAGGGCACCTAGTTGGTGCAGTGGATAGAGCACCAGCCCTGAAGTCACAAGGCTGACACAAGCAGAGGCAATTAACAATATACACAATTACTACAACAATTTAAATGAAAATAACCAAAACAATTCAAAAATGAATGCTGCAAAATTATAAAAATCACCCATGCTGAAGATGAAATTATGAGAAATTACCACCAATCTCATTCTTTTGCAAAGGAGACAGGGCCATTGGTATGAAACGCTATATAGATGTTCATACTTTTTTGCTGAATTGATCAGTTTTTGTTGATTTTTTTTCCCTAAAAATTATTTGTTTTATGAGATGGGTCTCTGGGAAAGGAAGGAGGGGTACAGAAGAAATTCTGGTGATATAAAAATAAGCTAAAAAACATTTTTAATTGATGGGTACTGAAGTTAATCTCACTAACCTTATAAACTTACAAATGCCATATTCCTTTTTTTAGTAGAAAATGGTAAATATCCCCAAATCCCATTCTCTATGGTCTTTCAAAGATCCCCAACATGGATCAACATTCACTTCTTCTGGGGTTTCAGTACCCTAGAATATAGTTATCCTTGGGGATTCGACTTCATCAAGGGCAGTCATGTGGAAAACAAACTGGAAAGGGCAGAGACTTGGGGCAAGAAGACTACTCAGAAATTTACTGCAATACCCTGGTGAGAGGAACGAAGAACTTTAAATTACAGAGATGAGGTGACTGGAAAGAAGGGTACAAATGTGATAACAGAGACAGAAGTGACAAGACCTTGGCAACTGATTGGATGTGGGCTGACAGAAAAGGAACAGTCAAGGACAGCTCCAAGGTTATTCTGCTGCTTTCTGCTATTTTGTGAAATAATGCTACTCAGAATCTTCTATTACTCTCCTTCAAATAAACTTAACCTACTCTATAAGGTTCTTCACAACCTGAATCCAACCTACCTTTCCTTTTCAGTCTCATATTACTCTCCTGTTTCACTCTAGCCAAAGTGCACATTCTTCTCATCTTTATTCACTATTAATTTGGTTAGGATTTTAACAATTAATTAAGCAACAAACATTAAGAGCCACACTTTGTACTTGGTGCTGAAGTCACAAATACAAAGATTGAAAATATCCCTACTGGCAAGGAACTTGAACTTAAAAGATCCAAATTCTTAGCCTGGGGTCTGTGAACTTTTTGAAACTATTTTGATAACTATATTTCAATATGATTCATTTCTTTTGTTAGCTTACTTTTAAAGCTTTATGTATTTTAAAACACTTCTAGAAGTGGTGTAGTGGGATAGAGCACTGGCTCTGGAGTGAGGAGGACCTGAGTTCAAATCCAGTTTCAGACACAACTCATCCTAGCTGGGTGACTCTGGGCAAGTCACTTAACCTCAATTGTCTCATCAAAAAAAAAATCTGTAGGCCTCACCAGACTGTCAAAGGACATTCCCCAAAAGGTCAAGAAATCCTGGTTATAATAAGACTTCTGCTATAACCAAATAGCAGATTTCTCAAAGACTCCCATGTCATTCAGTAATTTCCTATTTATTAAAATATAGTCAATTTCATTTTTCTTTAAATTTCAATGCTCACTGTATCCATTACTTTCTGGTTCTCTCCTTCAAGAAAGTATGCATATAGTATCTCTATGGAGTCTGTATGCCAAAGAGATCATTAAAAAGGGGAAAAATGTTTGTAGCAGCCCTTTTTGTAGTGACAAGGAAGTGGAAACTGAGTGGATGCCCATCAGCTGGAGAATGGCTAAATAAGTTATGATATATTTATGTGATGTGATGTGATTATTATTCTATAAAAAATGAAACAGCAAGATGATTTCAAAAAGGCCTGGAGATACTTTCAGGAACTGATCATAAGTGAAGTGGAGAGAACCAAGAGAACATTGTATATAATAACAACATGATTATGTGATGATTGTCTATGATGGACCTGGCTCTTTTCTGTAGTATTGCTTCTCAGCAATTCCAATAGACTTGTGATGGAGAGAGCCATCTGCATCCAGAAAGAGGATTATGGGGACTGAGTGTGGATGACAACAAAGTATTTTCATTGTTTTTGTTTCCTTTTTTTCTTTCTCTTTTTTTTCCCTTCTTGACCTGATTTTTCTTGTGCAGCACGATAATTGTGGAAATAAATATGTATAGAAGAATGGCACATGTTCAACATATATTGGATTGTTTGCTGTCTAGGGGAGAGGGTGAGGGAAAGGGAGGGAGAAAAATTTGGAACACAAGATTTTGCATATCTTTGCATGTATTTTGAAAATAAAAATCTATTATTAAAAAGAAAGTATGCATGATACATAAGAATGAGACAACTAAGGAGCCTATAAGTCTTTGGCCCTCAGTTATTTTACAATTTTCAGTGTCTTGTCCTGTGATATATAAGAATGAGACAACCATGTAGCCTACAAGCCTTTGGCCCTCAGTTATTTTCCAGTTTTCAATGTCTTGTTCTATGCCAATCTTCACACTGAAGTCACCTTGTATTCAAGGCATGTGTTAAAGTAATAAACTGACCCAGATCTTGAGCAGATTCTGCATAGAATTTCTCTATTTCTTTGTTCTCTATTTCAGATGTTGGCACAAAAAATTTCAGCTATCTTCAGGTGTGTTTTCTATTGTGAACACTAAAAAAGAAGATGACCAGTATCCTACGAAATGTTTTTTTGTAGAACTTGTATACATGACAAAACTAAATGTCACAACTCTTTAACTAACTTATTTGAGGAATGTTTTTCTGTCATGTTCCCATTTATTTGCAATTTTAAATATCTCGATTTTATTTATTGCAAGAGTATCAAATATGAATGTAGTTCAGTTATCTCCATGGTCAGCTTAGTCACTGGATAAACTTTTTATATTTAGAGTGGCATCTAGATACTGTGTGATTCCAATCTAATTTTTTATGTCACTCTGGTCCTGATACGATGGAATCTCTCCAACTCCAACACTGGATCACACAGGAGAAAGGGTCATTTTGTACTGTCATCTCATGAGTTACTATGGCCAAAAAAATTCTTAGGATCATAAAAAACTTAGAATCATTAAAACTGAATGGAATCTTAGATCTTATCCAACCCCCTCAGTTTTACACAGAAAGACAAGATTAAGTGTCACAAAGATAGGTAAGTAGCAAACCCAAGATTTATCCAAATTCAACATTCTGCCTCTAATTTAGATGAAGATTCTAGAGATCCTTACCAGATGCCAAATTTTTCCTCTACCCCCTCTACCACCATGCTATTCTTCATCACTTACTGATGACCAAAAAGCTTCTCCCCTTAGAAAGGCTTGTCCTTAGATGTCAGATAAAGTCTGTCCTCTGACCAAAATCCAATGTCTTTCTAAGTTGGCAAATTCTGGCTTCTCTGGCCTAAAATTCAAGAATTAAGCATTAACTCCATTTTTGGACTCTTGTGGAAGTTGCAAATGTTAAATAATAACAAAACAGTAAAAAATAGTGAAATAAATTTTACCTATATAGTAATTTTTTTTTAAATTTTAGTAAGCCCGATTCCACAGGATAGATTTTTTTCCCTCCTGGAGAAAGGCTAGGAGTAAGAAATGATTACAGGATGTTACTGTTACTGTCAGAAGCTGGTTTTGCTTACTTGTTTTTCTTTATTACAAGGAAAGATCTATATGGAATTAAGGGAAGGAACAGAACAGGAAATGACAGTGATATTTTTAAACAGGTTTTAAAATTTTTTAAAAGTAAAAATAAATATAGGGCCAAAAGTAGACTTTTACTATTCATTGAATTATTATTCAGTGGGCATGATGAACTTGTTTCTATTTACCTTGACCCTACAAAACCATTTTTGCCACTCAAAAGGAAATAATCAAAGACTATAGCAAAAAAATAAATCCTGCAAACTAGGCAATAACTATAGCAATTTAGTCTTTGATAAACCCAAAGACCCCAGCTTCTGGGATAAGTACTCACTATTTGACAAAAACTGCTGGGAAAACTGGAAACTAGTGTGGAAGAAATTAGGGCTTGACCCACATCTAACACCACAAACCAAGATAAGATCTAAATGGGTTCATGATCTGGATATAAAGAGTGATATTATAAGTAAATTAGAGGAACGTAATATAGTTTACCTCTCAGACCTATGGAGATGGAATAAATTTATGTCCAAAGAAGAACTGGAACTCTTAATTGAACACCAGATAGATAACTTTGACTATATTAAGTTAAAAAGCTTTTGTATAAATAAAACCAATGCAGTCAAGATTAGGAGGGAAGCAATAAATTGGGAAATCATCTTTACATTTAAGGGTTCTGATAAAGGTCTCATCTCTAAAATATATAGAGAATTGTTTCATATTTATAAGAATTCAAGCCATTCTCCAATTGATAAATGGTCAAAGGATATGAACAGACAATTTTCAGATGATGAAATCAAAACTATTTGTAGTCATATGAAAAGGTGCTCCAAATCACTAATGATCAGAGAAATGCAAATTGAGACAACCCTGAGGTACCACTACACACCTATCAGACAGGCCAAAATGACAGGAAAAGATAATGATGAATGCTGGAGGGGATGTGGGAAGGCTGGGACACTGATTCATTGTTGGTGGAGCTGTGAACGGATCCAGCCATTCTGGAGAGCAATTTGGAACTATGCTCAAAAAGTTATCAAACTGTACATACCCTTTGACCCAGCAGTGTTTCTATTGGGCTTATATCCCAAAGAAATCATAAAGGAAGGAAAGGGCCCTACATGAGCAAGAATGTTTGTGGCAGCCCTTTTTGCAGTGGCTAGAAACTGGAAACTGAATGGATGCCCATCAATTGGAGAATGGCTGAATAAATTATGGTATATGAATGTTATGGAATATTATTGTTCTGTAAGAAACGACCAGCAGGATGATTTCAGAGAGGCCTGGAGAGACTTGCATGAACTGATGCTAAGTGAAATGAGCAGAACCAGGAGATCATTATACACGGCAACAACAATACCATATGACGATCAATTCTGATGGACACGGCTCTCTTCAACAATGAAGTGTTTCAAACCACTTCCAATTGTTCAGTGAAGAAAGCCATATACACCCAGAGAGAGGGATGTGAAATGTGGACCACAACATAACATTTTCATACTCTCGATTGATGTTTGCTTACATTTTATTTCCTTTATCTGATATTTCTTTCTTGTAGATACGATTTTTCTTGCACAACAATGATAAGTGTGGAAATATGTATGCATATATTCGATTTGTCAAGTATTTTAACATAATTAACATGTAGTGAATATCCTGCCATCTAGGGGAGGGGTGGGGAGTAGGGGGGGAAATTTGTAACAGAAAGCTTTGTAAGGGTTAATGTTGAAGAATTACCCATACATATGTTTTGCAAATAAAATTTAAAAAAATAAATCCTGCATTTTGATGTTTGAATAGTAAAAATTATTCTAGCTTGCATTTCCTTCATAATACAGAATTATAAATAATGAAATACTAAATATACTAAATAGCACATATATAAAGCTCTTTTTATCTTCACAACAACTCTGGAAGGAAAGTGCTTTATCATCTTCATTTTACAAATAAGGCACTGAGTAATTTATTTGGCTAGTCTCTGAGGTATGAAATAGTTGAATCGATTATATTACTAAAACAATTCGAACATGCATGTGTTTCAACTTCAACCTGCCTAAGCAGAAGGGAAAGATACAAAATTTCAACACTATTTCTTTGATCGTTTCCATAGCACTTATTTTTAGTTGCACAGGTTTGCTTTTCTTTTTATTTGAAGTACAGAAAATTAGTTCATCTACTCTCCTGAAGACAGGAAAAATAGGAGGTTGAAGGAGAGAAAGGGAGAAATTTGGAGAACTTTGAAAACTAAAATTCCTCTAAGTGTAACTCTAAGAACAATAGATTTCTTTGACAACAATGACTTGGGAAAGAATTGTAAACTAAAGAAGGGATAGAAGCATGGACAATTTTAATAAAATTAACTTTTTTTGCACTCATAAAAGCAATGGAGCTAGAAATAGTTATGGAAGGAGGGGAAAGAGAAACTTAATATCAAATATGTCTTATAAAAGTCTAAAGAGAATTGGCACAAATGTCAAAAAAAATCAAGAGTCATTTCAGATAACTGGTCAAAGGATATAATCTATTTTTAAAAAGAGAAATATAAACTATCTTACAACTATAACAGAAAAGTACTTCAATTCTATGATGGACAAATGCAAATCAAATTCTGAGGTTTTACCTTAAACCTATCAAATAAGGAAAGATAATACTTAATATTTTATTAAGCTAACAGGCACTTTTGTTAGATGCTAGTGAAACAGTCCCTGTGCACATATACAAACAATATATATTTTTAAAACCACCAGGTTATTGAAGAGGCCCTAGCAACTGGAAGAATTAAGTAAGGACTCCCACAGAAGAGGAGGTGGCACTTGGACTATATACTGAAGAAAACAAGGATTTCTAAGAACTAGGCAAGGATGAGGAAGGAATTCCATTCCAAGCATAGACTAATGAGAGCCTGGGAGATGGAAGGGAGTGTGTGACACAAAAGCACAAAAGACAATCTGGCTATAGATTGTGTGAAGAAAAGGAATAAAACTCAATCAAGAAAGGCAAGATTGAAGACAAGTAGGGAAGGGTTTTAATGCTACATAGGAGAATTTTTCTATGATCCCAAAAATTAAAGAGCAGCTAGATGACACAGTGGATAAAGTTCCAGGCCTGGAGTCAGGACGACTCATTTTCCTGAGTTCAGACACTTACTAGCTGTGTGATCCTGGGCAAGTTACTTCACCCTGATTGTCTGTTTCCCCATCTGTAATGATAAACCAATCCATTATCTTTGCCCAGAAAACTCCCAATGGGGTCACAAAGAGTAGGAGATGACTGAAAAATAACTGAACAAAAAAAGAAAAAAGGGAATAACTAATAATTATTGAGTTGAATAACATGCCTTTTCACATGAGTAAGAAAAAGAAAGACTAAATACTCAACAATGGAGCTAAGACTTCGAAGAATATATATTATCAGCCTTGTTAGCTATTAGCTAGATGTATATTAGATTATCCACTTTATTTCCCTCTCCCAATCTTTTCCTTTTTCTGAAACAGAAACTTGGACTCAAATTTACTCTGTCTATGATGTAAAGAATATTATATTGAATCTATTATTGAGTTTTTGTCATCACTTGATCCATGCTGAGTATGTGTTATATGTGATGTTAGCAACTGCACCATAAACAGCTGGGCACAAGCCCTGTAAGCACGACCATGCATGGGATCGAGAACTAGGTCAAATGTCACACTCCCACAGGCCCACTATCCTCCCTCTCCCTCCCCTTTCTTCTCAATCTCTCAACTACTGCCTTGGCACTTGAAGTACCCAGGTTTGCTTCCTAGCTCAGCACCTAGGCCAGATCTCATTTGCGTCCCCAAGACTGGCCTTCTCCATCGTAAAGTAAAAGGTGAACCAGAGCTAGATCTGTTCCTATGAGCCAGTGCTCCACTTTTACAATCAATCTTCCCCTTTTCCAGAAGGTACTAAGGCAGTCTTACTCTGCCAGCAGAGGCATGTCTTTCTTGACCTCTCCTGCCCCTACATGTCCTAATACTCTAAGCTATTTAATCTATCCAGGCTTATTTCCTCATCTATGCATAATAGCCTTTCCCTTTCTGTCTCTTAAACAAGGTGGGAGCTGAGAAAGCTGTCTTAGTTCTCAATGCCCCCAGCAACAGACCTTTGTTACCTTGGGGAATTGAGATCATAGTTCCTCTGAGGCAACAGCATCACATAGTTGATGTCTTAGGCATTACAGTCCCCACAGCTGAGTCAAGCTTTTGAGTTTGGCTTTTTAAAAGCCAGAAACAAAACAAGAGCAGCATCCACACACATTCAGGAGAGAGTCATATTCATAGAGTCTCTACAGGAAATCAAGGATATCTCCAAGTCAGTGCTGGATTGCATCATCAACAAAGCAAGTCAACCTGGACAAAAATATGGGAAGGGATTTGAAGTCTTTAAGAAAACAAGCAAAAGAAAAGAAAAAAAAAGTATGTGGAGGGCATACTCATCAAATTTGCAGATGGCAAGTCTAGGAGAAAGACAGTTAACACTTGATAATGGAGAAAGAATCCAAAAGGATCTTAATAGGTTAACACATTGAGAATCTAGTAAGATATAATTTAATAGAGATAAATACAGTCTTATTATTTAAGTATTTTAAAAAATCACCTTCACAAAGACAATTTAGGGAAAATCCTGTTAGAGGGTAGATAGTTTTGGAAAAGATTTGGCAGTTTTAGAGGACTGAAAGTTTTAGAGCCAGCAGTGGGTTGTGACAGTCAAAATAGCTAATGTAAATGTGGGATACATCAAGAGAGCTTAGGGTTCAGAACAGGGAAATGACAATCACAACTATCTTGTCCTCATCAGAGCACATGAGGGCAGGGATTTTAAACTTTTTCCACTCTCAACCCCTTTTCACCAGAGAACTTTTTACATGATCCTGTCTCAAATCTGAGCCAAGCTGTTTCTGGCAGTATTCATGCATGCACAGTATAAATTGCATGAGATGTGTTCAGAACCAAGGCTGCAGTATAAGTTCTGCAATGCAAGATGAACAAGTGTTGCCAGAAACACCTCAGATTCATTAGGTGTTTGATTGTGAATTAATTTTTGGTCACTGTGTTCAGAAACCTTTAATTGTTGCCAAATTTTTCACGACCTCCACTTTCAATTATGAAAAACCCATATGGGATCACGACCCACAGTTTAGATACAGAACACTGTATTCAGCTCAAAATGCCATAGTCTAAGGAGGACATTGGTAAGCCAGGCAGTGTCCACAGGAGGGCAATCAGGATGATAAAGGGTCCTGAGTCCATGTCATCTGAAGATCAGCTAAAAGGACTGAGAAGGTCTACCCTAAGAAAGGCCATATTAACCGTCTTCCCGTACTTGAAGGGTTATCATATGGAAGAACTGGCCCCAGAAGTCAAAATCAGAAGCAATCAGGAGATGCTGCAAAGATACACATTTAGGTTTGATGTCAGGAAAAAAAAACTTTCCTAATAATTGTTGTTCAGTTGCGTCCATCTCTCCACGACCCCAACTTGGCAAAGATATTGGAGTGGTTTCCCATTTCCTTTTCCAGTTCATTTTAGAAATGAGGAAACTTGGGCAAATGGAATTAGTCAATAAGTGTTTAGAGCTGAATTTGAACTTGAGTCCTCCTGATTCAGCCAGAATCCTATCCGCCATACCATCCAGCTGCACTTTCCTAATAATGAGGGCTGTCCAAAAGATGAATGGGCTGCCTTGAGGGATAGTGTATTCTCCATTGCTGGAGATCACCAAGCAAAGGCTATAATGCCACTTGTCAGATTATGGTCTAATGGGATTCCTTTAGTATATGGGTCAAAACAGATGTCTGCTGAAGTCCCTTCCATCTCTCAGATTCTGTTATTCTAAGATGCCCAGCTTGCTCAGGCCTGGAGAAAGGCCAACAGCCTATATCATGTGTGAATTCTCAGAGGGAAATTGCTAGGTCAGAAGGGAACCTAGTCAACTGAAAAACAACCAGATTCTGTCCCCTCACTGGTGGTAACATGAATATGGACTGTTCTGGTTTTCCAGAGGGTCCAGTACTGGGAACAGCCATTTGATGCCCTCCAGAAAGAGGAGGCTCAAGTATGATTCCATGTTCTTATTTTGTTGAAGGAATCTGCTTTGGTAGTGACAGGCTGAAGCCAGCACCAAACCATCTATTGAGCTAACAGTATTAAGCATTTCCATATTTGAAATCAGCAAATGCTCTATGATTCAGGGCTTGGGTTTTTGTTGTGGTGGCAGTAGTGGTGTTTTTTTGTTTGTTTGTTTTTTTTTTAATAGATTGGATTTAAGAAAGTAATGGAGATAATGTTAATAATGCAGATTGAACTTAAAAGTGTGTCCTGCATATAATTTTTAAAAAATCTAGAGTCAGGGGCAGCTAGGTGGCGCAGTGGATAGAGCACCAGCCCTGAAGTCAGGAGGACCTGAGTTCAAATCTGGTCTCAGACACTTCCTAGCTGTGTGACCCTGGGCAAGTCACTTAACCCCAATTGCCTCAGCAAAAAAAAAAAAAAAAAAAAAATCTAGAGTCAGCAATTAAACATTGACTACTATGACTTCTACATGGTGTCAAAATGACCTCAGTACTTACAAAGAAATTGAAGTCTGTTAAATGACATTAAGTGGATTCTGATGCTTCCAGAGTAGTACACAGGTAGTAACAAAATAAATCAGAGATTTTGTGAGATTTAGCTCCCCTCCCTCAGACACTAAATAGGATTCATCATGTCAGAGATCAGGACCTGATATATAAGATACAGATAAAATGGGGGGGGGGGGGCGCCTAAACAGATCATCTCTGAGGTCTTTCTTAGCCCCAGCAAATTATGACTCACCTTATACATAGCAGGGACTGAATAAATGTTTGTTGAACTGATTCATTTTCTGTCAATTAGACTAAGTCAATCCTTAGAATTAAATAAGGTGGTAATGGAAAATAAGTAGTTCTTTTAGAACATAAAAGATTACCTCTTTGGACAATACAACTCTAACCCACTGATGTTCAATCTCTAGATCACTGAAGCTACTTTTCGCTGACCAACTCTCACTTGTCACTTCCAAAGAAAAGTATTTTGTAGAGTTTTTATCTATGCCAAGTCACCATTGTTGTATTTCATAGAATAAGTCAGTTGCATTGCACAAAAACATTTTTAAACTTTTTTTTCTTTTAAAAATGTTTTCTGAAAAAAAAAAGTTTTCTACCCCATAGTCACTTCCTTTCCAAAAAACAGAACCTATTCTAATAATAATACCACCATTTATATAGCTCCTACTATATTCCAGGCTCAGGGCCAAGTGCTTTACAAATCTTATCTCATTTGATTCTCACAACAAATTGTAAGGGAGGTGCTATAATGATTCTCATTTTATAGATGAGGAATCAGAAAGAAGTTAAGTGACTTGCACAATGTCACATAACTATTAAATGTGAGGTCAAATCTGAACTAGGCTCTTTCAGATTTTGGCCCAGCTCTCTATCTACTGGATGTAAAGATGAAATAAAGCAAAAATAAAGAGATCCGATGCAACACTCTGCCCCTCTAATCCAAAATCTCTACATTAAAAGGACATAGAATTCATTACTGCTCTGTGGAAATGTAATGCTGATTATTACACTTAACCAATGCCTTTTATTATCATTTTCCTTTGCATTTTGTAGTCACATGTTACTACTCTCCCGGTGCTTTTAAGCCACACAACACGAGATGACTGACATTCTGGACCAACTTGTAGAGCACACTAAAGATGCTCACAAAATTTCCTTCAATTTTTGATATTCTTTGATTATCAATGGTGTCTAAAGACAATACTGAAATCTGTTAAGAATTTCTTCAGGAATGCACTTTATCACTTAATTTCTCATGAAGAAGATCAATTAAACAATCTCAAAATCCAGAGCCGAAATTATAAATTCGGGCAGAAATTTTTTTTCTGTTCCTTGAAAGAAAACATTTTGTACCTGTTTTGAGTCCCAGTGTCTATAGTCTATTCCATCAATTCAGTGAAAGCAGCTGCCTAAACATTCCCTTCCAAGACCCTCACTAAAGAACACACACAACCTTGCTTAGATATCAAATAGCACTTCGCATTTTTTTGTGAATTCATTAGATTCTATTTTGCAGCTTAGTTATTTGAGTATTGCTATGTATGCTTTCTAATCTATAAACTTCAGAAGGGCAAGAATAGTGTTTTACCTCCCCTCCAAGGCACAGTGCTATGTACAGAAAACAGGTATTTAATAAATGCTTGTTGAGCTAAATATTCAACTTCATATCTAATTCTAGATATTTGTTAAAATTATAATCCCTATATGTCACAAGGAAATAAGGAATAAAACAAAATAGCTACAATTGACCCTCCTCAAACTTCTCATAGTACCCTGCCTGAAATTTTCTTTGCATTTCTATCCCTCTCTCATACCACAGTTATTTGTGCACATGTCTCCCCATTAGAGTGAAAGTTTCTTGGAAGGAAGGCTGTGTGTCAGATTTCACTTTGTATTCACAGCACCAAAGGGCATACCTTGTACACAGCAAGTACCTAAGTTATGTTTCTGGATTAGAACTAGTTTCAATCAGTTAAACTTCCACATGATAAACATGGTTCTTAATTTCTGAATCATTTCGGTTAATAATTATTAAAGTGGCTTGTAAAAACTAAGTACTACAGAAAAATATTTTAGGAATTCCCTCTTTTGCTAAGCACCTTACCACATACCCAATTTTTTTTTCAGACCTCTCTAAAACTGGATAAAAATCAGAGCATATTTTTTAAATCCCACAAAATTTCCCTTGTTACTGTTATACCAACATTTCTAATACACCTGAGGCTATTAGAAACAAGAGTCCTCATAAGCCCACAAAAGCCACAAACTTCGCAAGTTGGTGAGACTACAATAAAAGGCAATATTCTGCAGCAGTGCTGTTCTGGAGAGGCAGAAGACCTGATCTTTGGCCTTGGTTGTACTTAACTGATTATATGACTTTGAACATATCATTTCCCTTTTTAGAGGCCTCCTCAAATTTCTGAGATCCTTTCCACTTTTAACACTAATTCTAAAAATGTTCTGAGGGAAAAAAAAAGGAAACTAATTTAATATTCATGTGCAAGGCATAATGAACAAGTAGCTCTTAGGAGAAATAGATACCATAAGAATAGACGACGACAGAATAAATCTACTGATAGTTGTACTGTTCAGTCTTTTGAGTACTTTAATGTTCATCGTGTGCCAAATTCATTCTTACTATACAGGAGCACAAATTCAAGGGACACAATCTATAATGGAGTAATTAAAAAAGCATTTCTTCCTATCACTACCTTTTTTATTTAAGTTTTTTATTTTCAAAACATATGCATGGATAATTTTTCAACACTAACCCTTGCAGAACCTTGTATTCTAAATTTTTTCCCTCCCTTCCCCACCACCTCCCCTAAATGGCAAGTAATCCAATATATGTTAAACATGTGCAGTTCTTCTATCCATATTTCTAAAATTATTGTGCTGCACAAGAAAAAAAAGTCAAAAAGGGAAAAAATGAGAAAGAAAACAAAATGCAAGCAAACCACAACAAAAAAAGTTAAAATAGTATGTTGTGATACACACTCAGTTCCCATAGTCCTCTCTCTAGGTGCAGATGGCTCTCTTCATCACAAGACCAATTGAACTGATCTGATTCATTTCATTGTTGAAAAGAATCATGTCCACCAGAATTGATCAACATATAATTTTATTGTTGCTGTGTACAATAATCTCCTGGTTCTGCTCACTTCATTTCGCATCAATTCATGTAAGTCTCTCCAGGCCTCTTTGAAATTATCCTGTTGATCATTTCTTATAGAACAATAATATTCTATAACATTCATATACCATAACTTATTCAACTATTCTCCAATTGTTGGGAATCCACTCAATTTCCAGTTTCTTGACACTACAAAAAGGGCTGCCACAAACTTTTTGTATATGTACCACCACCTTTTTTTTTTAAAGTGTTTATATGAAATGAACTTTATGCTAGGCCAGTAATATCTTTGTTATTATTTAGGCAATATTTCACACAAGGTCAAAAATTTCTGGTGGCAAATGTCCACACTAAGGTCCCTTTGGGCTCTAAATTTATGTTCCTACTATACCAAATTGAGGAAAGCTGACATTAATAGATGGTAGATTGCCTTGAAGTGAGGAAGCCACCATCACATATTTACTGTGTGACTATGAACAAGTCACTTATATGAATCCCAGACTACCCTTGACAAGTTACAGCTAAGTTGCCCATCAGCATCAAGAGAATTAGTTTCTACACTGGGAATTTTGAAAATGATGAAATTATAGCTCTGGACAGCCCTCCAAAATTATCATCTAATCACAAATCCTATCTTTTTGTTCCATTCTCCTTTCTTTTATCTACTCTCACTACCACTTTTACTACCAAATAAATATCTTTCCTTCTCCATATAAATCCTAAAAGAATGCTTGATCTGGGGTAAAATAAAAACAACAAAAATACTACCTCACACACTAATTGATCAACTCACTTCATCTCTCTCAGGTATCCTCATCTATAAAATGGAGCAAATGAAGGTCCCTACTTCAAAAAAATATAAGGACCAAATGAGAGAATATAAGCAGATTGTGAGTTCCTCAAGGGCAGAGTCTTTTACCCTTTTTTATCCCTAACACTTAGCACAGTGCCTGGTATACACAGCAGTTGCTTAATAAATATGCTGCCCTAACACCCTAAATAAAATAGGAGATATTTATTATTACCCACTTTTCAGCATACTGTTTAAGTACTTTGTGATTTCCTCTGTAACCTGAAGCTCATTCATGCACTTTGTCACATATGGCTTTGAAACATGTCTCACCCACTGTTCTATATACATGATGGAGTGGAATAAGTGCCATGTCTGATAGTTAAAACCTGTCAGTTCTGCCACTTACTACTTATGTGACCAAAGGTAAACTGCTTCTCTAGGCCTAGTTCTTATCTGTAAATTGTGGGGCTTGGATTACATGATGTCTGAGATCTAAATCTGTAATCCTATATGTCTAAATCTATAATCCTGTATGTCATTTTACCAAATATAAGTTCCTGGAAGTTAGGAGCCATCTTACATTTGTGTCTTCCCATATACAGAAATAGTATTAGATTGATACTGCTAGACATAACAAGCATATATGACTAAATAAATGAAATCCATGTCTTTGAAGACAATGTTGACATTCATTTTGAAGTCACTTGGTTTAATACAAGCATTACTTCCTTGCCTAAGACATAAAACTGGATAACCAGAAGGCTCAGCAAATGCAGGTTAAACTAGTTCAATGAATTTCTTGTTAATTTAAAATGTAGTAGAAAAACTTTTTGCTTCAAATCTGAGATTTTCTGCCAAAATATGCTGAACATAATTTAGTACTTGATGATTAAAGACTCTGCTCTATTCATAGTTATGAAATACCATCTACATGCTGGCCTTATACTCCAATAGTCCTCAAACTACCCTTTCTTCTCTCTATCTCTAAGTGCAGCACTAGTGAATACAACGTTTTTTTCCTATTATAGAGGAGTGAATCACATAGGGTAAAAATCCAGGGTCACAAATTTTTAAAATGAGCTTTTAAGAATGAAAAGCAAAATACTCCATTTATCAATTTTTAAATATAACAATATGAGACTGCAATGAGTTCAATAATAAATATATACTTTAGTTATACTTTGGGGCAGAGGGTAGAGAGAAGAAGAAAATACAACAAAGGTAGGTCAGAGCTACCCAAAAAAAAAAAGGGTCAGTGTCACCTTTATGTGACATACTGAGACATGACTCATTATTCTACAATCACAACTCATACAGCTACAGATATATTTTTCCCTATCTGGAATATAACCATTAGAGACTTAAAGCTGTGCTAACAGATTGGTGGTTGATCTCACAATCAAATTAAACAATCAATTATTTATTAAGCATCTACTATGCTAGGCATGAAGAGAAAAGCCGGTGAAAGACAAATGTCCCAGGTTGTGGGATTAAGGTGAGGTCATATCCAAACAAATGACAGAGGCTCTCCACTCCTGGGATAGGACAATGGGCTCAATGTGTACTTAATAAGTACCAGGCATATACCCTTAGTAGGTACATGCCTACACTTGGTATATTCACTACACTTGGTAGTGAATAAATCCCTAACATCAAATTTTTGGATTTTTTGGTGGGGTTGTGGTTTATGTGTCTTGTGTGTAAGTCTATGTGTGAGAGTGAGAGTGAAAAGAAAAAGATCTTTTTCTCTTAAAATTCAAGGAGAGGGAAAAAATTATTGAGGATTTTAGCTGTCCAAACACATAAACTTGGCTTTATGAATTTCAATATTTCAAAATTAAACAAGTGACCCAAATTGCTACTTTGCTGTGGGGCCATGAAAATCTAATGATTCAAGAAATTGTACAACTGATGCAGTAGGAATGAAAAGGAAGAACATTCAAGAAAATCATAGTAGATTTGCCCTACCAGTAATATCATTCCCATCTTGAAAATAAGAAAACTGAGGCCCAAAGAAGGCAAATTGATGTGTCTATAGTCTCATAAACAGTAAGTATCAAAGGGAAAATTCAAGTCCAATTCTTCCTGACTACAAACCCATCAATCAATCTACCATGATCCAGTGCATCTCACTGCTAATTGTGAGATTCAACATCCAGTGATCTCTTCCTGTCTAAACTGGATTGACTCTTCACTTTTCAAACTTCTGGGATTCGTCAGCTTTGATTTATCCTGCTAATCAATTCCTTCTCAAAACTCTCACCTTTGACTTCCCTAATATTTTGCTTCCTTGGTAATATTCATTTCTCCCAATTATTTTTCTTGACTCTTCTGCATACCGGCTATTAATTCTTAACAAATGCAACTTAAATATTCAGTACTTCCAGTCTCTCACCAAGACAATTAAATCTGCATCTGCAAAATTCTCTTAAGACCAGTCATCTTACATTGTTGGTGGAAATGTGAACGGATCCAACCATTATGGAGAGCAATCTGGAACTATGCTCAAAAAGTTATCAAACTGTGCACACCCTTTGACCCAGCAGTGTTTCTACTGGGCCTATATCCCAAAGAGATTTTAAAGGAGGGAAAGGGACCCACATGTGCAAAAATGTTTGTGGCAGCCCTTTTTGTAGTGGCAAGAAACTGGAAATTGGAAGGATGCCCATCAATTGGAGAGTGGCTGAATAAATTATGGTATATGAATGTTATGGAATATTATTTGTTCTATAAGAAACGACCAGCAAGATGATTTCAGAGAGGCCTGGAGAGACTTGCATGAACTGATGCTAAGCTAAATCAGCAGAACCAGGAGAACATTATACACAGCAACAAGACTATATGATGATCAATTCTGATGGACATGGCTCTCTTCAACAATGATGTGATTCCAACTTGTCAAGTATTTCAACATTATTAACATGTAGTGGACTTCCTGCCATTTAGGGGAGGGGAGGGGACTGGGGATAAAATTTTTAATGGACAGCTTTGTAAAGATCAATGCTGGGGAACTATCCATACATATGTTATACAAATAAAAAGCTTTAATTTAAAAAAAAAAAAACAATGATGTGATTCAAACCAGTTCCTATTGTTCAGCGATGAAGAGTCATATACATCCAGAGAGAGGCCTGAGGGAACTGAATGTGAACCACAACACAGCATTTTAACGTTTTCTGTGAATATTTACATGCATTTTGTTTTCCTTCTTAGGTTGGTTTTTTTTTTCTTCTCTCTTTCTAGATCTGATGTTTCTTGTGCAGTAAGATAACTGTATAGATATGTAAACATATATTGGATTTGTCATATAATTTATCATATTTAGCATGTATTAGATTACCTGTCATCTAGGGGTGGGGGGTGGGAGGAAGGATGGGGAAAAGCTTGGAACAAAAAAAAAGCTTTTGCAAATGGTCAATGTAGAAAAATCACTCATATGTTTTGTAAATAAATAAAAAGCTTTTAATAATAATAACTTTAAAAAAGACCAGTCATCTTTACAGCTCCACCTGAAATTCAATCTTAGCCATACTTTCTCCTGATTCACCAATATCAATGACACCAACATCCTCTAATTCTCCCAGATTGAAATACTTCTAAACTGTGCTTCTTATCCTTTGCCTCATAACCAGTCAGTCCAAGTTAATCATCTTTTAAGTAGGTGGCCCCCTAGTTAGTATCCCTGCTCTTGGAGACTAAACATTTATTCACATAGCTGCTCTTCTTCAGCTAGGTGAAAATCAGTATCTTCTTCAAATAGCATTTTCAACTTGTTCCTGGGCTCAAGAGACTCCCTATTTTAATCTTCAGCAATTTCTTGTTCAAATCTTAACCTCATCTTTTTTTCTATTCCCATACAATACCATGCCTTGCATGTGCTATTTTCCTCTCATACCACCACCCTTGGAATATCTTTCCCCAACTTTTCTGATAATGCATGTCATCAAAATATGTTCAAAATATAGTTCAAAATTCACCCTCTAGGAATTCCTTAATTATCAAAAGATCATAGATAGCAAGAGCAGGAAGAGACAGTAGAGTTCAACTAATTCAACTCCTTTTTATTGAAGTCAGGATGATCATTCAGTACCCAGTAACAAAGCTGAGATTTTAATCTAGATTCTCTGATTTCAAATGCAATGGTCTTTCTACTGCAACACAGATCTTAACCTTTCTTTTGTTTGTTTTTTACTTCAATTCCTCAAAACTGATTTATTCTATTTACATTGTAGTTAAATGTTCTGTATAGCATCACTTATATATATATATATATATATAGTATTTTGTAAAGTAAAGCTATGTCCATGTTACCTGAGCCCAGAATGTAACAGTGCTGTACCAATCTGTTTACAACACAAGAGACTGAAGATTAATCATTCAATACAACAAATTAATTTTTTTGGTTTCAGGCCAGGCAACATTAACATTCTAAATCACAAGTCATCTAGTAAAGTACACAATACAAAAAAAAAAAAAAAAAGGCAAGAAACCTGGAAGAGAAAAAGGAAAGTATATTTGTGACACTGTTAAAATCCTCTTAGCATGCCATTTCACGATACTGAGAATCCTCCAAGACAGGGATGTGACTTTCGAAACACTATTTTTATAATTAATTTCTACAACAATTAAACAGTTTGACAGGCATGTCAAGTTTTTTTAAATGAGATTTTACCTATTCTGTAGCACATAATTTGCACTTAAGCATTTATCCCTTTTTCAGTCACTTTCAGGTGTATTATAGGTATATCGGTTCATATATATATGCACACATACGAAATATACCACACACAGAAGTACATGTATAAAATCACCACTTAGTTAAGAAAGCACTGCTACCTTAACACAGAAAATCTCTTGCAATATTTTTTTAGAGGCAATAAATTTTTAAAAGTATAGTTACTCAGAAGCCTTTCAATGCTATCTCATTAAAAAGAGTGCCAGTTTTCCCACAAATTCTGATAAAATTTTGTTCTGTTTTGTTTTCTGTGCAGGCAAGGAAAGCAGGTAAGGGCAGGAGGTTGCATGGTGGTCTTCGCAATTTAACTCATACATATACATATGCACACATAGACACACACTCATATTTGGCGTGATATGCATCATGCTTGGCGCTGAGCCAGGCCCCTAAGCTGCTCACAGAATCTCAGCCCCGAAAGTGGCAGACAGAGATAAAGTTTGGAGCACCCCGATGGCCCTTCGGTGCCTAGCCAAGGATTTCGCCATCCACAGATGCCCCTCTCTCTTCCCTGGAGCTGACACAAACCACTACCACCTCTAACTACCTGCTCCCTCCTACCTCATTTCCTCCCACTAACAGGCACTCGTTCTTCCCAACGGACCCCACCCCATCCCTCACACCGATCCCACTTCCCGAGAACAGCCAGCATCCACTGGGTAGACCCCCCCCCCCTCCGGTGTCTTCAGCCCCGGCGGGAATCCTCCTTGCCTCCGGCTCCGGCTCCGGCTCCCCCACACCTCGTACGCTCCCAGCCCCCGGGGCACACGCTCCCGGAGGACTTGGTCAGTAGCTGCCAGCTCGAGCATCGTCCTTTCTGGAGCCCGTTCTCCGGATCTGGCCCCGCTCTCCTTCCACCACCTAGCCCCGAGGCACGGGCTGCCTCCATCTCTTGACTCCTCAGCTCGCGGCCTCGGGCGACCAGGCCCCTCCCCGGCCTCGCCCTTCCCTCCCTCGGGGTCTCTCGGAAGCAGCACCTCGGCGACAAGCTTTGCCAAAGCCGGGTCCATGACGCTGGGAAAAGCCCGGGAGGTGCCGCGAGGCCACGACCTCAGCCTGCCCGGCCGACTTGGGGCCCGGGCCTCGAAGCCAGGCTGGCTTCCTGGCCGCCGGGCCCGGACTGATGGGAGGAGGAGGGCGGGCTCTTCTCCCACTCCCATTGCCGCTGCCCCCCAGCCCGACCCTTCCCGTCCTCTCACCGATATCCGGAGGGGACCAGGCCGCGTTCACCCCCTCCCCAGTCCAGCGATGCTTCCTTTGGCCGCCGCAGCCGCGCTCTCCTCACTCCCCTTCCCACCGCCCCCGACCGGCAGCTGAAGAGCGGACAGACAGCGGCACTCCCATTGGCTGTCACCGAGCCTCGCGTCAGCCGGCACCGACCCGGACCGCAGAATGCTATTGGCTAGCTAGACGCCTCGTTCTCATGGCTCGATTTTATTGGTGCGCGGTAGCCCCTAGCTCCAGGACCGCTCTTCCTCCTCCCTCCTCCTTCCTCCCTCCTCCTCAACCCGTTTGGATCAGGTACGGAGGGGGCTAGAGAGGAGCGACAGTGAAGGTCCAAGGGGCTAGTCTGGCGGCTAGTCGGGTTTCCGCTAACCAGATGGAAGGGGGCTTATCCCGGACCTGGACCCGAACCCGAGAGGGGCCTGCCTAGCCAATGGGCGTGTGCCCCACGGCCTGGCCTCTAACCGCCTGGGGGCCCGCCCCGGCCTGGGCTGCAGGCCAGGGCCCCACCCTACCCGTGGGCCCCAGCCACTTTGCCTGGACTGGGAACCTTGTGATGAAAGCAGCAGTGAAAGACTCGGGATGCCCCCGGGGGGTGCCCGAGGCCTTCCCTGAACCGGGACTCCTTAAGAGGAGTGCTTTACTGCGGGGCCATTGTATGCACAGTGACATGGCAATGACTACATGGGGCCCCGGGCATCGTTGTGAACTGGGGCGGGGGGGGGGGGTAGGGGGGAACGCAGCCTGGAACCAGGGAGTGAGAGGCAGAAGTGGGCCTCCCTCACCTGGGCAGGCTATCACCTTCCGCCCATGCGCTGCCCATTCACTGGAGCACACCTGTAATGTCACCTGTGCGCAAGGCCCAGAATTGAGGCAACCCCCTTTCCTGAGACCCCTCCAGCCGGGTGATTTCCGCTGAGAGCACGGTAACTCACGTTAGATCGGGGCAGCGGAATTTCCAGGGATGGGAAGAGCCGAGTTGGCTGCAGGTGCCCTAGAGCTCAGTGGACCCCACTCACATCTTGCAGCTTTTAGAAACGTCGGTTAACATCTGTCCCAGCGAGGACCAAGGACCTGCCAATACTGGGAACGGAGAGATCAGTTTCTAGGAAGTCAGAGCGAACAATAGATTTCCTTTTCAATTTTTTTTGCCTTGGTTACCATAGCCAAAGAAGTCATCAGAAAAGTGGCCAACCTACTTCGCTGATAAGTTTCTCAGTACTTAACTAGGCTGGTCCTTGGAAAAACAGATGAAGTGTCTCTTGCCCTGTCCTTAGGACCTTACTTGAAGACTATCTCACATGGTAAAACTTTATCGAATTGGTGCTTTGCTGGCATGGCTATTGATAATTCAGGGTCACTCCGTTTCAAGACCTCAAAATATCAGTGGAGTAGTAGATCAGTTAATATCAAGAACAAGTTCTGGGGAACTAAGTCAGATTTATAAGAATAAGAGCCATTCCCGAATAAATGAATATGAACAGGCGGTTTTTTGGAGGAAGAATTAAAAACTATTAATAGGCATATTTTTTAAAAGTCCCTAAATTAATAATCAGAGTGATGAAAATTAAAATAACTCGGCTAAATTGACAAAAAAAAAAGACAATGACAAATACTAGAGGGGCTGTAGGAAAGTAAGTACTTTTTAATGCTTTGAGCAGTGAACTGGTCTAATCATTTTGAAAAGTAATTTGGGGGGCAGCTAGGTGGCACAGTGGATAGAGCACCAGCCCTGAAGTCAGGAGGACCTGGGTTCAAATCTGGTCTCAGACACTTAACATTCCCTAGCTGTGTGACCCTGGGCAAGTCACTTAACCCCAATTGCCTTAGCAAAAAAAAAAACATTATAAGGTAGTGCTCCTAGAAGTTGAAGTTAGGAGGAGTAGTGTGTTTAAGATTCCCAAATGCATTGGGAATTTTAAGTGGCATAAAAAGGTACTAATAAAATTGTATTTTAAAAAAGAAAAAATGAACATGAAGAAATCAGAGAATCATAGTAAGACCTATGAACTGATGTAGAGGGAAATAAATAAAGCTAGGAAAAT
>JAJPUD010000122.1:833465-892300 GCA_023553655.1 Myrmecobius fasciatus | reverse complement strand
TGCGTTTTTCTTAGCTGTTTTTCTTTTATTTGGGAAGGTAGGGCTGAGATAGAGGGAGAGGGAAAAGAGTAAAAGTTATAGGGTTCATGAGGAAATGATTGTGGTGTGAAAACCAAAACATTAAACCTTTTAAAACAGGTTATGCTAGAATTATTTCTCTTTGACAAGGTTACTAGACTGGTAGATCAAGAGAATGTTATAGATATAGTTTACCTAGATTTTTAGCAAGGTTTTTTGCAACAAAATCTCATGCTATTCTTTTTTTAAAATATATTTTCCCCAAGTTTTAGCATTTTTCTTATTTTAAGTCCCAAATTCTCCCCTTTCCTACTGTTTCCCAATATTGAGAAGATAAGCATTTGATAGAGATTATACATGTACAATCATGAAAACATATTTACTTATTAGTCATATTGTGAAAGAAAACAGACAAAAAACACAAAAATAGTCTTTAAAAATATACTTTGATCTGCAGTCAGACTCCATTGCTTTTTTCTCTGGAAGAAGATTGCATTTTTTGTCATGAACTTGTAATTATCTTGGATCACTGTATTACTGACAATAGCTAAGTGATTCAGAGTTGATAATTGTACAATATTGCTGTTATTGTGTACAATGTTCTGCTCATTTCACTTTTTATCAATTCATGTAAGTCTGTCTAGGTTTTTTTGAGAGCATTCTATTCAGTATTTCTTATAGTAAATAGTATTCCATCACAATCATATACCACAACTTATTTATCCATATTCATATCCAGAGCACAATTGATGGACATCTCCTCAAGTTCCAATTCTTTACACCACTAAAAGAGCTATTATCATTATTTGTATACATATAAGTCCTTTCTCTTTTTATTTTTTATCTCTTTGAAAATCAGACCTAGTAGCAGACCTAGTAGTACTGTAAAAAAGCTCTTCCAGTTGGACAACACAGCACTTTCTAGTAGCTGGGTCAGAAGGTATGCATAGTTTTATAAGACTTTGGGCATAATTCTAAATTACTCTCCAAAATGATTGAATCAGTTTACACTCCACTTATAATACATTAATATCTCAATTTCTCCACATCCCCTCCAACATTTGTCATTATCTTCTGCTATAATAGTAATGCAACAATAAAGTAGCTCAGAATTGGTTTAATTTGCATTTCTCTAAATATTTAGCAAGTTTTTCATATGACTATAGATAGCTTTGATTACTTTGAAAACTACCTGTTTATCTTTGACCATTGATTAACTGGAAAATGGCTCTTATTTTTACAAATTTGACTAAATTCTTCATATACTTAAAAAAATTGACCCTTATCAGAGAAATTAAGTTCAAAACATTTTTTCACAGTTATGATTATTGTGTATTTCCTTCCATCCTATTTTTTTTACCCTGCTTATCCTACTCTTTCTCTCTCCTTTCACTCCTTTCCCCTCTCAGAAGTTTTTTGCTTCTACCATCTCCTCCAATTTCTCTTCCCTTCTATCAGCACTACTCCCTTTCCTCTTATTCCCTTCCCCCTCCTACTGAGTGTATACATTGTTCGTTCTTTGAGCCAATTTTGATAAAAAATAAAGTTCAAATGCCCCCTACTCCATCTTCTCTCATCTTTCCCTCCTACACTGTAAAAATTCTTTCAGTTGGGCAACATAGCACCTTACTTTCTTTTTTTCCTCTTTTTTTCTTAACTTTTTTTCCTTTCTTGTCTTCTTTTCCCTGGGTCCACATAGGGTATCATACCCTTATTTTCAGGTGTTCTACCCCAAGGAATATAAATTTCAATACCAGTTACCTTGGGGTATATGGTTCAGTAGGGCCATGCTTTAAAATCAAATCACTCTAACTTTCATTGACTGAGCAACAGTAGGTCCCAGGCCAATACCCATTTGATCATTGTTTGGGTCCTGATTGGCTCAGAGTGAAGAAACCCTGAGAGTCTTTCCCATATACACATATCTATGTAAGGGTGTATGTGTGTGTATATGTTTATATATTTTTTCACCTTTTTGTTATTTGTTTTTTCCTCATGGGTTTTTCCCCTTTTGGTCTGATTTTTCTTACACAAAATGACAAATATGGAAATATGATTGCACATATTTAAACTATAACAGATTGCTTATTGTTTTTGGGAGGAAGATAGGTAAGGAAAGGAGGGAGAAAAATTCAGGACACAAAGTTTTATAAAAAATGCATGTTCAAAGGTTTTGAAAAAGTGAATGTTGAAAACTATCTTTGCCTGGATTTTGAAAAATAAAATGCTTTTATAAAAAAAAATTTGTTCCATTTTTCCCTTGAGGAATTTTTTTACTCCAATCCCTTTAGTGTGGAAGCTACTAAATCTTGTGTGATCATGATTGTGGCTTCACAATATTTGACTTGTCTTTCTGACTGCTTGCAGTATTTTCTCCTTGATCCAATTTGGCTATGAATTTTTTTATGTTGGGTTCTTTTTTAGAAGGTTATCAGTGGTTTCTTTCAATTCTGTTTTGCCTTCTGGTTCTAAAACATTAGGGCAGTTTTCCTTGATAATTTCTTGAAATATTATGTCAAAGCTCTTTTTTTGATCCTGGCTTTCAGGTAGTCCAGTAATTCTTAAATTATCTCTCCATCTTTTTTCCAGGTCAGTTGTTTTCTCATAAGGTATTTCATCTTTTCTTCTATTTTTTTATTCTTTTGACTTTGTTTTATTGTTTCTTAATGTATCATGGAGTCATGCTTCCACTTGCCCAATTCTAATTTTTAAGAAATTATTTTCTTCAGTAAGCTTTTGTATCTCCTTTTGCATTTACCCAATTCTACTTTTTTAAGGTGTTCTTTTCTTCAATGAATTTTATGCTTCTTTTTCCCTGTGGCCAATTCTGCTTTTTAAGGAATTCTTCTCTTCAGTAGATTTTTGTGCCAACTTGATCTATTCAAGTTTTTTTAAAGGTGATATTTGAGTATTTTTGTGCCTCCTATTGACTTTTTTTCATAATTTTCTTGCATCATTCTCATTTCTTTTCCCAATTTTCCTCTACTCTCTTATTTGTTTTTATAATCCTTTTTTAGCTCTTTCAGGGAATTCTTTTTGAGAATTGAAATTAATTCAAATTTTTCTTTGAAGTTTTGGAGTTAGTAGTTTTGACTTTGTTATCTTTTTCTGAGTTTGTGTTTTGATCTTCCCTATCACCATAGTAGCTCTATGGTCAATTTCTTTTTTTTGTTGTTGTATCCTCATATTTCCTGCCTATTTATTGATTTTTAACTCTTATATAAAAGTGGGATTCTGCTCTGAAGGTGGAGAGGGCACTGTCCCAAGTTTCAGGCCTTTTTTTCTGTGGCTCTCAGAGATAATTCTGGAAGTCCGTAAATTTTCCAAAGTAGTATAATCTAAGATGTGGTGTGGTCACTGCTCAGTGGGCCTATGCTGTGATCTGTGAGTGACCACAAACACTTTCTCACTCTGGAATTGTGACCAGAGTTCCACACTTCCTTGCAGTCATAAGCTCTGGTGTGCCAGTGCTCCTTGTTGCCTCAGGACCATCACCCAGGACTGGGACCTGAATCTGCATGTGGACAATGTAATAGATTCCTGCACCTAGTGCCAGCAAAGGGACCCCTGTAATGTCTTTCTGATAAGTTGTCTGGCCCTTAAATTCTGTGGACTGAGAGTTCCAGAAGCCACTGCTGATGATGATTTGGTCACCTATAAGGCCTATAAGACATGTTGGGATGCAGTCTGAACCCTGGACTGACCTGTGCTTCACTCTTACCTCTTACATCTTTCCTTGCTGACCTTCAAAGCTGTCTGGGGTTATTGTCGTCCTTTCATGGGTTCTGCTGTTCTAGAATTTGTTGCTGTTACTTAAAGTAGTTTGGAGAGTAATATGGGAGAACTCAGGAAGGTCCTTGTCTTTCCTTTGCCAGTACAGTGAGAGGGATTCAGAACTGTTTCAACAAATAGATCCAAATGTTCATTATAGGTCAATGTCACTTGGGAGGAGTTTTCAACTTAAATATTGCAGGCATCTGGGCTTGACCCTAGACTAACATTTTAAAGAGCTTGAGAAAATTACTTGAATAAAGGCTTACCAAATTTTCAGATGACACAAAAGTAGTAGAGATAATTAATGGAGTCAAGGTCCAAAAAGGATCTTGACACACTACTAGAACATGAGGCTGAATTTAATAAGATAACATTTAATAGGGATAATTGCCAATAATTATACTAAAACCATCCTTTAGGATCTCCACATTAAAAAGAAGAAAAATGCTTGTGACCCTCATTTCTTTCTTTGCTACCTTATTTCCATCCCTTTTTGTTCTCCAAAACTGAGAAAAAGTAAAACTTCATTGCAAACAAATGTCAAACAAAAAAAATCTTCCCATTGGTTATGTCTTATTATGTATCTTGAGTTTATCATTTCGCCTTGAGTTTGCTCAACTATAAAAGGAGGGTAGTAACAGTGCTTACTTTGTCGGATTGTTCTGAGGATTTAATGAGATGATATTTATAAAGCTCTTAACAGTGTGCATAGTAATCACTATATAAATGCTTTTTCCCCTCTTTTCCCTTCCCTGTCAAAAGATGGGTAGAAAGGTTCATCATCACTCCTCTGGAATTATGATTTGTAGCTCTTCTGATCATATTTCTTAGGTCTTTCAAATGGTTTTTCCTTATAATGATATCTAAATTGCTTTGCTTATCCTCATTTCACCTGGCTAGATTTCACCTTCCCAATTTCTTTAAAACTATCCATTTTATCATTTCCTACATTCATATGCCATAATTTTGTTTTTTCATTCTCCACCTGATTGATATCCCCTGAGGGGATTAAAGTTTAAAAATTCAACTTTTCTGCTTATAATTATTCTATTCTTGCCTCAATTATTTGCTATCCAAAGAAGTCTAACCCATTATCTTTATTTAACTCTGCAAGTAGACTCAAGTGATGAATATTTCTTGGTCACAGGAGGAAATGAGGGCTCTATTGCTTTCTCCTTATTCCCAACTTCATCTTCTTCTTGGGGTCTGTAGCTAAACTGAGGCAAACCATTGATCCTTTCTATAGACAGGTTGTACCTCTGTTAATAAAGTGTTCTCTTGCTCGAAGAAAATGTGATCTACCCTACCTTTCTTCAAATTTATTCATGATATCCTTATTTTCCACTTCTTGGTTTCTACAAAAAACAACATAGATAAAGTTCTTGCTTTGATTGTTTGATCTCTTTGGAGAATAAGCTCAGTAGTAGTTTAGTTGGGATCAAAACTAATTAAGAATCTGATATAGTATGATTGGAGCTGAGCTGAGCAGGACCTTAAAGGCTTCATTTTATATTTGAAGAGCTAAGACCCAGAGAGGTTATTGACTAAATTCCCATAGCTAATTAAGTGGCAGTGGCCATGTGATATGAAGAGTAGTTGAAGGAACTAAAGATTTTTATCCTGGAGAAGAAAAAACTTAGAAGTAGGAAATGGTGGGACCATTTCAAACTGGCTTGAGAATCAATTATACAATTTTTAGTGTGAGCACTTGACCATGGAAATTGGCAATTGTGACAAATCAGGGCTTGATTTATTGTTCTGTTGATTGCCAAAGTTGAGAAATTGATGGAGAAAATGTTGATAACCCAAATTAAAATTTTAAAATATGTTGCACATACTTTATTTCTTTCTGGAAAGCCAGATGTTAAATATTTACCAGCATATCACTTCTTAGAGGGGTCAGGATAGCTACTGTCTCTTTGAGTATTTGAAAGTCTGTTTAGCAGAAGAGAACTGAAACTTCTTGGACCCAGAAAAGAGGAGCATTAGATAGAAGATTCAAAGTATTATTTAGGCTACAGGAAAGAATAATCATCCTAAAAAGTAGGATAATCTAAAAGTGCTGTGAGTTGTCAGGAGGAAATAAATTGAAAGTTTTCAACTGGAAGACGAATGCCACTCGTTGGCTATGCTATTAAGTTTTAATTATATGTGGGTCTAAATGATCTCTGAGGTCCCTTTAAACTCTGAGACTCTGTGATTTTCTAATTAATAATAAATATAAACATAAAGTGAATGTGATTGTGGGGACAGCCCTAAAATATCAGTCTTTTCCATGCAGAGTTTTCCATGGGAAATTTCCAAATAAAGTTCAAATGTAGTTTATGTCTAGATTTTTACCTAGACATGTCCCTAGCTACCAGCCCTTAAGATAACAAATCTATATTGGATTGAGGACATTCTTTAGTTCAGAAAATTTAGAAGGTACAAAACACTCATAAAGTCTCCTATATTCTCAACAAGCACTCATAAAAGAATATTAAATACCATAAAAATGTTAGCTATGAGAAAGTGTAACAAAAACCAGTTACCAAAACATCTCTCCAAACTGGGTGATCCCCTCTCCTCTCTGCACCTTCAGTCCCTGGCTAGACTCAAATTTACAGTAAACTTACAATAAAGAGTCACTCAGACAGAAAATGTCTGACCAAGAAGTATCTTCTGACCCAAGGAATCCTTTAATCTCCATCTCTGGGATTCCTACCAAGTTCTCTTCTGGGTGTGATGGAGGCAATGCTGAGTCACTCCTTTGTTCTGCTGGGTAAATTCATTGCAGGTTGCAGTGTCTTAGTGGCTAAGCTGGGTAAAACAGATTACTCCTGGTCTGATTCCTCACCAGACTCAGCTACTGTTGCTATTGGCTCTTTTGGTCTTTGCTATCAACTTCTCCCGCTAGACTCACAATTTTAAGGAAGAGAAAAGTGAAAAAAAAAATTGGTGAGGATTATCACATGGATCTCTTAGTATGTAAACTCAGTTCTAGCACTATTATGTCTTCTAGTTCTGATATAAATTCGGACACAATTAGCACCCAACACCTGCGTCTCAGTCACTCATGGGCAGAAGAAGGCTCACCAAGACTCCAAGTTTTGAATTAAAACCAAGCAGTAATATTGCATTTATTCTATGCTCTATGGACCTCATTGTCTTGTACCTGCATTACACTTAAAAATACTGAAGTCAGCAGCTAAACTCAAAGAAGTGACCAAGGCTATTGAATTCAAACCTATAGTCCAGGGAATACAGTCCTGAGCAGAATTTTTGAACCTGTGTTCACTTCATTCCATCGTTCCTCCCTCTCTCCCATACCACTTTGCCTCCATTCAATCCCCAAAGTGATTTTCTTTTGACCATGGCAAGAGAAGGAAGGGGAGCCAAGCCAAGAACATGACTCCATTCTTTTTCATTGTCTCTCCTATGTAGCTCTCCTATGTATCTGTCTAATTAGAACACATTAAACACTCAAATAAAATGGCTTAAGTATGCTGACACATCCTGGAGGATCATTTCTTTTATTTTCCCCTTTCCCTCAGGGCAAGAGCCAAGGAGAATGCTTTCCTAGGGTGTGCCAGCACACCAAGCCTAAGAATACCAGGACTAGTTTTTTTCTTTCTACACAAAACTTTCTACAATGGAGAGTTACATGGCTGGAGCAGAAAATCTGGATAGCCTCTTTCCACCCATTAATTAATGTTAACTGAATGGCCGGTGAAAGAATACTAGGAAGAAGAGATACACACTGCCTACACTGCTCCCCCTCACTTCTGCTTACAAATGACTGGCTTGGATTTCTGTTTTCCTGGTCTCAGTTCTATTTATCTAGTTCCTATGGTTAATTGACTTTTTTCTTCTTCTTTTTTTTTTATGGTGAGGCAGTTGGGGTTAAGTGACTTGCCCAGAGTCACACAATTAGGAAGTGTTAAGTGTCTGAGGATTCATTTGAACTTCTGACTCCATCTAACTGCCCCAGATGGATGGCTTTCATTGACAAGTCTGGAACTTGTTTATTCCTCTACCTTGTTTATTATTACATTTCATATAAACGTTATAAGCATCAGAAAAGAATAGCTCTAAATGCAGTAGATTATAAGGATTTAAAAGGGGTTCATTCAATTTCATGGCATTCATGGAATAAATCGATCAATAAACATTTATTAAGCACCTACTATGTGCCAGATAATGGGCTAAGGGCTGAAGATACAAAGAAAGGCAAAGATATTCCCTGTCCTAGAGGAGCTCACAACCTAGTAGGGGAGAGAACAAGCAAACAAGCATGTACAAATAAGCCATATATAGGATAAATAGAGAATAGTTAACAAAAGAAAGGCATTAGAATTGAGATGAGTTAAGAAAGATTTCTTTTACAAAGTGGAATTTTTTGCTGAGACCCAAAAAAGCTAGGGAAGTCAGGTAAAGGAAATGAGGAGGAAGAACATTACAGACACAGGAGATGACCAGAGAGAATTGTTTATAGAATAGCAAGGAGATCAGTGTCATTGGATCACAGTCAGGGAGGTAGGAGTGCAAAGATGTAATGAACTGATAAATCTAGATTACTCACGCCTTTTAACGCCAAAATATTTTGTATTTGATCCTGGAAGTGATAAGGAGCTATTGAAGCTGATTGCGTCTGAAGGTGACATGTTTGGACCAGTGCAGGCAGAAAAAGAAGGGAACGTATTCAAGAGATACTGCCACGATGAAATCAAAGGGCCTTGGCAACAAATAGTCCCTACTCACAAGGGAGCTCAAGGTCCAATGGGGAAAACAACATGCAAACAACTATGTACAAACAAAATATGTACAAGATAATCTGGAAATAATCCCCAGAGAAAAGGCACTAACATTAAGGGGCATCAGGAGAGACTTCCTTTTGGAGCTGAGATTTGGCTAGACCCTAAAAGAAACCAAGGAAGATAAGAGAGAAAAATGAGAAAGTATTCCAGGCATGGGAGACTACCATAAAAATGCATTGTTAAATTCAGTATCACTAGCTTGAAGTAGATGGAAAGAAGGAAAGCATAGAACTGGAACATTGAGCAGGTCAGGTTATGAAGAACTTTAAAAAGCAAAGCGATGATTTTACATTTGTCCTGAAGATAACAGGGAGTCATTAGAGTTTATTGAATACAGAGATAATGTGGTTAGTCCAGTGTTGCAGAAAGATTAATTTGACAGCCAAGCAGAGGATGAGCTAGATAAGGAATAGCTTCTTATCACTTCTAGGATCAAATGCAAAATATTTTGGTGTTAAAAGGCCCGTGTAATCTAGACATTTCAGTTCATTATATCTTTGCACTCCCACCTCCCTGACTGTGATCCAATGACACTGACCTCCTTGCTATTCTATAATATGAAGTAATATTCTGTAATATGAAGGTAATGAACCAGTAGGCTATTGCACAACTCCAAGAATTAAAGAATAAAACATAAGTGAATAGGATTAATGAACAGCTATCTGAAGTTCCTCCACTGATTTTTATCTTTCCCTTCATGTTCAAGAATGGATATGAATTAAACATAATTTAAATTTCTATTTTTATCAATTTTGTTGTTTTTCAGTCTCTTTTCCAGTCATGACTGAACTTATGAATTCATTTGGGTTTTTATTTGGCAAAGACACTGAAGTGCCATTTCCTTCTCTAACTCATTTGACAAAAGAGAAAACTGAGGCAAACAGAGTTAAGTGACTTTTCCAGGATCACACAGCTAGTAAGTGTCTGAGGCCAGTTTTGAACTTGGAAAGATGAGTCTTCCTGACTCCAGACCCAGGACTTTTCCCTATTGTGTCACCCAGTTGCCCTCCTTTAGTGACTACAGCTACTCTATACAATATAAGTTTTCTATAAAGCTTATCTACCTCTTCATCTATAAATTGGTCCTTCATTATCAGCAGCTCTCTCTGGTAACCTTTTTGAATAGCACCTATAGCTTCTTCATCAAAGCAAGCAAACATTTTTCCTTTTTATAATTATACCTTTTTTTTCAAAATTCGTGCAAAGACAATTTTCAATATTCATCTTTGCAAAACTTTGCGTTCCAAATTTTTCTCCCTCTCTCCCCACCTCCCCCCTCCCCAAGACAGCAAGTAATCCAATATAGGTAAAATATATCAAGCAAAAAAAATTTCAAACCATTTTTGGATCTGTTCTCTGTATCTTTTCCATAAACATAGTAACAATATATTGAGCATCATGGGCCCTGTAGCTTCATTCATCATAGCAGCTAAGTGTGCATCAGTTGTATTTTTCCCTTAGAAATAAGTAGATCATGCAAATTTTCCTTGCCAATGAAGATATTTTTATTTTGATCAATCACACTAAAATCTCTTTGAATTCCTGAATCTGTGACTAGTCAGCCATAGCAGTTCCTCATTGAGAACATTTCTTTATAAACATTGTCTTCGTGGTTGTTGACCTAGTCTGCTTCTTGAGAACAGATTAGACCAGCACCAACTAGAAAATCACAAGTCTTGCCCTTGTGGTACTTGTAGAGGTGAAAGAAGAAATTGTCAAAAGGTACTAAAGATTGGAAAAAACTAAACTGGGTCAAGACAGAGATGTTCTGGGCTTGAAGTGATTGTGAGAATGTTGAGGCATCAATATACAAGGTATCTGAAGGAGAGGAAAATGTTAAAGGTGTGAGGGAAAAAATACAAAATATTTGGACCTCATTAATACCAAAAAAGGCAACTCAGAGAATCTCAATAACGTCCAACTCTCCTAACTACACAAAATACATATGACAAATCAAGGCAAGTCTTAGTAGGGATGAATCATGCTTCTGGAACTGATATTCATCAATGGGCCATATCTTTACCATTTCACATTAAAGTGAAATAGAAAATATAACATACAGTTGTTCTGTTTGTTGATTAAAAGAAAGTATTTGACTTGATAGACTTTGAGGCTTTGCCTTAAGACTTTTTTTTTTCAACAAAGTCCCTCCAATTCATACATCAGAATTTAGTAGGAAGAAATAAAAACAGAAATAACTCTGGTTAATCTCTGATAATAAACATCAGGCATAAAACAGGGAGATATGCTTAAAAAGGTAACAAAGGTATTCATCACTCTGATGGAGGTGAGTCATTACAGACTAGATTAAAGAGAGATTTCCTATAAGTACTGAGGTCCCCAGATTCTCTTATTGACATTGTGCTGATCACATCAAGCACATTGCAGAACTTGCTAGAAGAGATCTATAATCACTCAAAGGAGTACAGCCCATCCAAATCCATAGAAAAAGCAAAATGAAGAAGAACATCCGTTAATCCAATTTTAACATGCACTCAGATGGACAATCTGTAGTGCTTGTTCAACTGTATGTGTAACTGAAATAGTTCAGATGGACAATAAGTTGGGCCCAGAATTGAACAGGAGGAGAACAACAGACTGTATTGCTTTCAGAAAATTACAAAGCTTCTTTATTGACCCCAGTTTCACTTGAAAACAAAGGCCTACTTTTATAATACTAGCATTTTACCAGTGTTGCTTTATGGCAGTAAGATAGATTATACCAGTGCTCCTGAAGAATTTAAAGTGAGTAGAAGAAAATGGAAAGGAGTTGACATATCACCAATGTCACAAGTCATGATACCTCACCAATGAGAAACTCCAAGGAAGAACAGAAGTTAAAAAATTGTAATCAAAGAATTCTATGATTTAAAAATAACCAAAATCATAATAATGAAATTATAATTACAATGATAAAGTCATACCTGTTATAATAATTACATAATATAAATGTAATATATTAGCAAAATAATATCATATACATCTATTTGATTAATATAACATGTATAATATTGTATTAACAACATAATATACATATATTCTAACATATTAATACTATAATATGACAATAAGATTATAATTATTATGAAGTAATTATAATTTAAATTCTGTAATTTTAAAAAACAAAAGAAAATGGATCTTTCATATAGCATGAAGGAGTGATGGCAAGTAGATAGCCAGTGGGCCCACTGATACCCTTTCAATGTCAGAAGAAAGCAAGAAAGGTCTCTAGCACATCAGGGCAGACTTTTGGAAGGATATGAGCAAGAATTGCCCAGCATGGTCAAACATGGATAGGTTGTGATCGATGTTATTTGAGAGAACTTGGGTGTGTATCAGTATTTCAGAGTTAAGAAAAATTTCCTAATATTTAGAGGTTGCCCAATTGCAATGGGCTTCTTTGAGAAGTGGATAGATCTACCTTCACTGGAGATTTTCATTCAGAATCAGGCTGATCACTTCTTGGAGAAGGATGCTCTCAGCCAACAACAGACCTGGTACTGGTAGCTATGCTTGACAGTCAGAAAGACCTGAATTCAAAATCTGACATAGATACTAGCTGGATGACTCTGGACAAGTCACTTCTCTTGTTCTCAGTGTTGTAAAATGGGGATAATAATTATGTCTCCCCAAAAGTGTGCTGGAACTCACTTTAACTGCCTTGTGTCAATTGCTAAATTTTCAGTGTAAGCCTTTATATCTCAGAAATCCAACTACAAATTTGGGTTTGATTTATTATTTATTACTATTTGTTATTGTCTAGACTTAAAAAAGAGCTAACAATACATATTATTAATATGATTATAATTAATAAGTAAATAATAGTATACAATATGCTAATGGTATGACAAATAAGGAAACTGAGGCAAAGTATTTTTAAGTGACTTGTTCAGGATCATACAGCTAGTAAATGTCTGAGACTGGCGATAGCTAAATGGATTATTGGATAGAATGCTGGGCCTGGAGGCAGAAAATCTCATCTTCCTGAATTCAAAATTGGCCTCGGAAACTGATTGTGTGTGATCCTGGGCAAGTCACTTATCCCTGCTTGCCTCAGGTACTTTATCTGTAAAATGAACTGGAAAAGAAAATGGCAAACCACTTCAATATCCTTGCCAAGGAAACTCCAAATGAGATCATGGAGAGTCGAACATGACTGAAAAATGGCCGAACAACTTCTTGACTGCCAATCATCATTGAGATACCCTTAAAACTTTAAAACTTAAATTAAACTTAAGAGTATGTGTACATATAATTGTTTCCTCTGGAGAGCCCTGTTGTTAAATATTTACCAACATGAACCTGTCTTAGTAATAACAATAATAACTAACATTTATATAGCATTTACTATGTGGCAAGGATTATGCTAAAAATCTTTACAAATATCTCATTTAATACTTGCTACAGCCTTGGGAAGAAAATGCTGTAAAGAAACTGAGATCAAATATTAAATGACCTGCCCAGGAGCATAGTAAGTGTCTGGGCCACATTTAAACACAGGTCTCCCCATGGCCAGGCTGCTTGTGTTGCTCTAAGAACATTGATCTCAGCAGGAGTACAGTAGAAGGGTCAATAATAAACATTTATATAGTGCTTTAGGCTCTATAAAGTGCTCTACATTCATTATTTCATTTGAGCCTCTCAAGATTATAGTCAAAAGCAGAAGAGATTAAAAGTGTTTTGCGAGCAGGGCTATGTTAAATATGAGTGGGGAGGATTTCCTAAAGCTGATAGGGAGGATCAGCATGGAGTGAAAACTGTGAGGAAATGACAGGAGAGAAGCATTAGGAATAAGGGACATACCCAGTGCCCAGAGCAGATTAAGATGTTGTATGTGAGCCCTGCAGATTTAAGAGAGATGCAAAACCCACAAGCTTTCTGTATGATCACAGTTTTATTAATTAGAACTTTTTCTGACTAATAGTTTAGAGGTAGCTAGGTATGCAGCTCAGGAAGTCAATCAATCAATAAATATTAAGTATTGATTCTGTGCCAGACACTAAAGGAAAATCCAAGTTCAAATCAAACCTGTAGCACTTTCCAGCAGTGTGACTCTGGGCAAGTCATTTAACCTCTGTCTGCCTCTTGTTTCTTCATCTGTAAAATGGGAATAATAACAACAACTCCCAAAGATGGCAGAGTAAAGGCAATTATTTCCTGGAGTGCTTCCTCAAGCCCCTCCAAATATCTTTAATGACTTTAAACAAATTTTAGATCAACAGAACCTAGAAAAAATGGAGTGAAACAATTCCTCAGCCTAAAACAACTTAGAAGGTTGACAGTAGAAGTCTATTGCACCAGGAGCAATATACATAATAATAATATATAAATTATATATACATATATATATATATAATATAGCATGGAGCACAGTTCAGCACAGGCTGCAGCCCCAGAAAACCAGTAACAGACTTTGGAAGTCACTGAATCATCAGCAGTGGTGGCTGCTTCCAGAACTCTCAGCCCACAGTTGGTTAGGGAATTGAACAACTGGTCATAAAATTACAAAGAAATCTTTGCTAACTCTGTGGGAGGACTCTATTGCTTTACCCATATTGGGATCCCGTTCACCTCCAGGATGGTAATTCCTGGATGAGGAGGAACACTAATGCACTAGAGCTTGCAGCCACAGTGAAGTGGGGACCCACTACACAGATCTGGGGGAGAAAAGAGTGTTTGTGGTCACTTACAGACCAGAGCACGGGCCAGGAGAGCAGGAAACACCTTTCTTTAGATCAGATCACCTTGGAAGAACTGAAAACTTACAGGTCCCTAGAAGTATGTCTGAGAATAGCTGCACAAAAGCCCTGAAGCAGGGGACAGTGCACCCTCCACCCTGGAAGCAGAGCCCTTCTTTAACAAAGATTTAAAAGTAAAGGCTAGCTTTTTGTAGTGGCTAGAAACTGGAAACTGAAGGGATGCCCATCAATTGGAGAGTGGCTGAATAAATTATGGTATATGAATGTTATGGAATATTATTGTTCTGTGAGAAACGACCAGCAGGATGATTTCAGAGAGGTATGGAGGGACTTGCATGAACTGATGCTGAGTGAAACGAGCAGAACCAGGAGATCATCATACACAGCAACAACAGTATTACATGATGATCAATTCTAATGGACATGGCTCTCTGCAACAAAGAATTGTCTCAAACCAGTTCCAATTGTTCACTGAAGAAAACCATATACACCCAGAGAGAGGGAAATGAAATATGGACCACAACGTAACATTTTCATGATCTCTATTGACATTTGCTTGCATTGTGTTGCCTTTCTCTGATTCTTTTTTTTTCTTGTAGATAGGATTTTTCTTGCATAACTTCTCAAGCATTTCAACATTATTAACATGTAGTGGACTTCCTGCCATCTAGGGGAGGGGAGGGGACTGGGGGTAAAATTTGTAATGGAAAGCTTTGTAAAGATCAATGTTGGGGAACTACCCATACATATGTTATACAAATAAAAAGCTTTAATAAAAAAAAAGTAAAGGCTAGGAAAATGAGCAAACAACAGAAAAAAATATTCTAATGATGGAAAGTTATTACAGTAATGAGGAAGATCAACATTCACACTAAAAAAAGATAACAGGGGCAACTAGGTGGTGGAGTGGATAGAACACCAGCCCTGAAATCACGAGGACCTGAGCTCAAATCTGACTTCGGACACTTAACCCTTCCTAGCTGTGTGACCCTGGGCAAGTCTCACCCAAAAAAAAAAAAAAAAAAAAAAGGATAACAAAGTCAGTTCCTACATTCAAAACCACTAAGAAAAAAGATGAATTAATCTCAGATCATAGAAGAACTCAAAAAAGATTTTGAAAACCAAATAAGAGAGGTAGAGGAGGAAATAATAAGAGAATTGAGAGTGGTATGAGAAAATCATGATTACCTTTGCAAAACCTTGTATTCCAAATGTTTCTCCCTTCCTCTCCTCCTTCCCTCTGTGCATTCTTCTAAACATATTTTCATATTCATCATGCTGCACAAGAAAAATCAAATCAAAAGGGAAAAAACATGAGAAAGAAAAAAATGTGCAAACAAACAACAAAAGTAAAAATACTATGCTTTGATTTATATTCAATCTCCATACTTTTCTTTCTGGATGCAGATGGCACTTTCCATCACAAGTCTAGTGGAATTGCCTTAAATCACCTTATTGTTGAAAAGAGCCAAGTCCATCTCTGGAGTAATTTGGAACTATGCCCAAAGACCTATAAAAATCATGCATATCCTTTGACTTAGCAATACCGCTACTAAATCTGTATCCCCAAAAAGATTTTTTTGAAAAGGGAAAAGGACCTGTATGCACAAAAATATTTATAGCAGAACTTTTCTGGGGGCAAAGAAATGAAAACTAAGGGGATGCCCATTAACTGGGGATTGGCTAAACAAACTTTGATATGTGATTATGATGGAATACTATTGTGCTACAAGAAATGATGAGCTGGATGCTCTCAGGAAAACCTGGGAAAACTTCCCATGAATTGATGCAAAATGAAATATACTGTGTACAAAGTAAGAGCAATATTATAAGAGGATCAGCTATGAATGACTTAGCTCTTCTCAACAATATAATGATCCAAAAAAACTTTAAAGAATTTATGATAAAAAATACTTCTCAATCCTCAGAGAAACAATTGATGGTGTCTGAATACAGATTGAAGTATACTTTTTCTTTTTACTTTATTTTCCTTGAGGGTTTTTTTGTTTATGTTTTCTTTTACAACATGATTATTATGGGAATATTTTGCATGACTACACATGTATAATAATCTATACTGAATTGCTTGCCTTTTCAACATAGGGGTTGACAAGAGAGGGAGAGAATCTGGAAGTGTTAAAAGTCTTAAAGTCTTAAAAAATAAATGTTAAAAATTGTTTTACATATAACTGGAGAAAAATTAAATACTAAATAAATGGAAAAAATAATAACACCTCCCTCTCAGTATTGTTGTAAGAATAAAATGAGATAATCTTTGCAAGTTGCTTTTGCAAACCTTGAAACACTCTATGAATGCTAGCTATTATTAATAGCTTTTTTCTTTAAATCTCACACACATACAAAACTTTGGAAAATTTCTATCTTATGCTTGTTATGCCTCTATATGCACCCCCACACACACCCTTCTCAAGCCTTATACCAAAGTAATAATAACCGGATTCTCTGATCTGACTATATTGGGAAGCTGGAATTTAATGTCTAAATAAGGAGGTCAATAATCATTTAGCTACTACAAAAATTTAGTCTGCAAAAATCATTGCCCAGAGTCAATCCTTACTAAACCCCTTATCTCTAAAGACTTGAGTGGAAAAGATGGGGCTAAATGTAGATTCTGTCCCTTCATCCTAAACTGTCTGATTAATATATGCTCCTGGAGAATACTCCCAGCTATAACAAAATTGCCTCTCATTCAAATCCAAAAGATATCAGGGTATAGCTGAGCCTAATGTGTATAAATAAGCTTTTCCTAGTTGAACACAAGATTTCAGTCCTAGACTGCCACATCTTGGCCAGGCAATCCTGGGAAATTCAATCTCTCAATTCCTAGACAATCATTAGATTGCAAATTACAAAGCACGCACACACCTGTGTTGAAAGGGAATTTCTGGGAGTTCCTTGTATCAGTGAATCACAGGTCCAGGGCCTAGCCTTTCTACATATGAGTCTAGATTATTTGAACAAATAACCAAATATAGACAGTGTCTGCTTTATGGGAAAATGGTGTTCCTTACCCTCTCTCCCCCAGAAATGTTTTTAAGTCAAATACTTGGAAATCAGAACACATTTTCCCATAGACACAATATTGTTAATAATGATTCTCAAGATCTTAAAGGAAGGAAAGGGCCCCACATGTGCAAGAATGCTTGTGGCAGCCCTTTTTGTAGTGGCTAGAAACTGGAAACTGAATAGATGCCCATCAATTGGGGAATGGCTGAATAAATTATGGTATATGAATGTTATGGAATATTATTGTTCTGTAAGAAATGACCAGCGGGATGATATCAGAGAGGCCTGGAGAGAATTACATGAACTTATGATCAGTGAAATGAGCAGAACCAGATCATTATACACAGCAACAAGATTATATGATGATCAATTCTGAAGGACATGGTTCTCTTCAACAATGAGATGATTCAAACCAGTTCCAGTTTTTCAGTTATGAAGAGAGCCATCTACACCCAGAGAGAGGCCTGTGGGATCTGAGTGTGGACCACAACATAGAATTTTCACACTTTCTGTGTGTGCTTGCTTGCATTTTGTTTTCTTTCTTAGTTTTTTTTTCCTTCTTGATCCAATCTTTCTTGTGCAGCAAGATAACTGTATAAATATGCATACATATATTGGATTTAATATGTGTTTTAACATATTTAACATATATTGGACTACCTGCCATCTAGGGGAGAGAGTATGGGGAAAGGGAGGGATAATTTGGAACAGAAGGCTTTGCAAGGGTCAATGTTGAAAAATTACCCATGCATATGTTTTGTAAATAAAAAGCTTTAATTAAAAAAAATAGAACAACCAGAAAAAAAAAATAATGATTCTCAGGCTAGTCTACAAAAACCTTCTCAATGTACCTTAAATAGAGTGCTAATAGTAACAGAACAGAGAACTTAGCCACTGTTTAATACAATCTTGTTTTATTTTTTAATGGGATATGTTCTAACTTGAAATGGCAAAAATGTATTTTATCTTCTGCCACCAGTGTAGCCAGAACAGAAAGCTCTCATCTACTCTCCTAATTTATTTGTCTCCTCTAACTCTGTGCCATTTGTAAGGATACTTCAGGGACCCTTGATTTGGGGAGAAAAAGGGACTATGAGTAAGTTCATACAGGAACTTACAACATTAGGCATTTGTAAATCAAGAGATTCATCTGTGCATAGTGCAAGGACCAAGTCTCTAGAACTTCAAGTTAATCTTGTTATTCACTCTGCTGTCTGCCTCTTTGCAATCCCATTTACAAACAGCAGAGATACTGGAGTGGTCTGCCTTCTCCCTCTCATTTTACAAATGAGGAAACTGAGGCAAATAGGATGAAGTGACTTAGCCAGAGTCTAAAGTAAGTGTCTGAAGCCAGATTTGAACTCATGAAGATGAAACCGTTTTCCTGACTTCAGGCTTGGTGCTTTATCTTCTGTATCACCTAATTGCCTCTAAATTAGCCTAAGAGGTTTTCTGGTTTGAATCCCATATTTTTACAGCTTAGGAAACAGGCCCAAAGAGAGAGATGACTTGTCCAAGTGATAGAAGATGTGAATCCTGTCTTTGACTTCCAGTCAAATGATCATCCTCAATAGCTTTTCTATCTACTAGAAATTACCCCAGTTTCTTTCAGCTAAAGGAAAAGGCACGAACCTACTATGAAAATTAGGGAGGGTATGCAAGCAATGATGAGGAAGCAAAATTTCAAGAGTCTGTTTTATTCAGGAGTGCCATACCTTGCAACTGACTCATTTGTAAATCATACATGTTTATACAAGGCTTAGTGTCCCTTGAACAATGAAGGAGTAAGTGTTAAAGATATAAAGTTTTCTGCTCGTGCAAGCTATTAATTCAGTATTTACTTAGAATCACCTTTAGCAGATCTTGCCGCGTAAGGGAACATTTTGAGATATTGTTATGAGGAGAATTACAGAAAAAAGACAATACAATCTAGAAGAAACCTCTAAAACTTAATAGATAGAGGGAACAAATGTTTTCCTCTCAATACTTAAAAGGAAAAGTGGCTATTCAGGTTATACAGGTCTGTCATTACTGTAAACCTCTTGTGCCACTTCATGATATATTTCCGTGAAAAATGAATACATCGTGATTGAAGAGAAACTTGTAATGCTTCCCTCCTGCATGGAGATGATTCTGAGCTCTCACAGGTAATGCCATCAGAACGCAAGCTCTGTTGAGGCTTGCCTTGGCGAGGTAGGAAGGCTTTGGGTACAAGCCTGGCCTGGTACGCCAAGGACCAACCTAGTTAATTTTGGGAAGGCTCAGCATACCACACTCTGAGGGCAGAGTTGTTGTGGTCTGTATCTAGGAAGGAAATGTTCATACTAATGAAATAACAGATCTTTTTTTTTGAGGCTGAAAAAACAAGAAAGGAATCAAAACATGAGAGAGTTCATTTCAGGGATCAGTGACAGGTTTGAGTATTGTCTTCATTAATAGATGTGGAGTAAAAGCATGGTAAACACTCTGAATAGAGATACCTTTAATTTGGGGGGGGTGAGTTTTGAGAATTGCTTTGTGTTTTGGCTCTTAACCTGAGATTTCATTAACATGGAGGAATAAGCATTTATTAAGTGCCTACTATGTGTCAGTCATTATATTTAGCATTTTACACATCTAATCTCATTTGGTCCTTACAACAACCCTGGGAGGTCAGTGCTATTATTATCCACACTTGACAGTTGAAGAAACTGAGGCAGACAGAATGACTCACCAGAAAGGGTCTTACCCAGCATCACAGAGATAGTGTCCGAGGGCAGGTTTTTCTGACTCCAGACCCAGCATTCTATCACTGTATCACCTAAATACCTTTGGGAAAATTCCTAATATGGAAACTATCTTCATTTACCTTTTTTTTAGGACAGCAATATCCAACACATCTCATAAAAATGGCAAATGAAGACTAGCTACTGATAACAATCTGGGGTCAATAAGACTTGGGCATCTCAGACTTAACATGTTTGAAACACAATTCAGCATCTGTTGTAGGTTTCCCTTTCTGTATTCACACATTCACCACCCTCTCTTTCTTAAACTATTCCCATAGTCTTTTTTTGCTTTTTTCTGAGGCAATTGGAGTTAAGTGGCTTGCCCAGGGTCACACAGCTAGGGAATGTTACGTGTCTGAGACCATATTTGAACTCAGGTCCTCCTGACTTCAGGGCTGGTGCTCTATCCACTGCTACACCTAGCTGCCTATTCCCATAGTCTTTTAACTGGTTTTCCATTGTCTTCCCACTCCAGTCTGTATCCTCTCATGAGCCTTTGCAGTGGTTTTCCTAAAACACAGGGCTAACTATATTATCCTTGTACCAAAAAATGGCAGAGATTTTCCATTACCTCTAAGACCAAATATAAACCCCTGTTTGTCCCTTAAAGTTTTTCACAACCTGTTCTCTTCCCATATTTCCAGTCCTTTTGTGCAGTACTCCCCTCTGCATGCCCTGAGGTCCATCCTTAGAAGCCTCCTTTCCTGTTCCTCCCACAAAGCAGTCTATTTCTTTGCCTTGACTTTCTCCCATGTGTGCAATGATCTCATCTCTATCTCTTAGACACTGGAGCAGTTGTGCAGTGGATAGGCCATTGAGCCTGGAGTAAGGAAAATCTGAGACTTCCTTATTGTGTGATACTGGGCAAGTGACAACATTGGTTTGCTTTAGTTTCCACAATTATAAAACGGGGATCCTAATAGCACCTGCCTCAGAGAGCTTTTGTGAAGATCAAATGAGATCATATTTATAAAGGGCCTGGACGTAGTAGGTGCTTTATAAATGCTTATTTCTTTCCTTCCTTTTGAATCCCTGACTTCCTTCAAGCCTAGCTCAAAGACCACCTCCTGCATGAGACCTTTCCCTAAGAGGTCAATGCCTTTGGGTCCAAGGTTATCTTCCATCTGCCCTGCCTGCCTCTAGCTATCTCTGTTTATTTCAACTTCTCCTCAACTGGCTCATTCAGGTTACTTCTTGCTTCTCCCAGGTCACTGATGCCCAACTGGGCACAAATCCAGGTCTGGAATTTGGACGCCAGAGAAAACCCTTCTGGTCTTTCCAGATTCACAAGAATGGAGATGACTCCCTTGTCCAGAAATGGAAAAATGAAACAAACCCAAAGGCAAAAGGCCACATGACATCAGGGAGATGAAGATGGATGGCACTGTCAGCTCTCGGCTTTAAAGCATGGGACCTCAGCCAGTCATGGGTGACCGAGTCACATTACCAGGAAGAAAGCAGCCAAAGGGACTGAAGTGGGAGAGGCCTTTTGAATGCCAGTTAGAGAGCTTCCCATTTAGCCTGTAGTTAGCTAGCTGACCATACTCTTTCCAAAACACTTCCTTTACCCGTTACCATAACTCTTCCAGATGTAGGTTCCCAACCTCTCCAAGGAGAGAAATATTACATCAGCTAAACAAACAGATGGGGTCTCTGTGACATTTATTTTATGCAGTCCTCCCAAATAATCTATCATGACTGACTTGCATAAACAGATAACCTGGCTCTCTTGCAGGTCTCTTTCAACTCGAAAGCTATGATCCTTTAAACTCCCTGTGCTGGACGGACTCCCAGGCTAGCATTTTCAGAGTGAGCTATTAATAGTGAGTAAAATAATTCAGATATGTACTGAGCCTGTGTGCTTGTTTGCTTTTCCCAAGCTTGTATGATCTTGGACCCTTTTATATTTGTTCTGTAGCAATAGAACATAAATCCAGGGGGAGAGGGAAAGGGAAAGGTTGGGAGCAGGTGGAGAGCTTTAAAATCTTCTCCAAACGGAATTGATTTCTTTTCCCTTGGGTATTACCAGTCAGTGTAGACACAGGCTGTCAGCCCTGTCTGAAGTTCGTTCTGGCCCCAAGTCAGCCTCTTGGAATCTCAACCTCATGTCAAGGTTTAACCTCTAGAGACACTTCCCATGGTAGCACTTTCCTGCTCTCTCCCTTCCAGAGAGCTGTGATCGCCTTCTACCCCACCCAATTATATTTTATTTACTTTGTATATGATTTTTACTTATTTAAATATGTACATTTTATTCATCCCCGATCAAGTATGAACTCCTTGAATGTAGGAACAATTTCAATGTTTGTTCCTCCTGCCTGCCTAACTAGAATACTGGCTTCAAACAGCTAAAATCTGGCAAGATTTCTTATAATATATATAAAATATAATATATATGTTAACATAATGCATATAATATATTATATAACATATATTGTTTGGATTTAATTTTCTCTGCTAAGGGCTACTCATGTAATCAATCAATGAACAAGGTTATTTTTTATGTTTATGGTTGTTTTTTATGGCTATTGTTCTTCATTTGTTTTTGTTTTGTTTTGTTTTGTTTTTTTGCTGAGGCAATTGGGGTTAAGTGACTTACCCAGGGTCACACAGTTAGGAAATATTAAGTGTCTGAGGCCAGATTTTAATTCAGATCTTCCTGACTTCAGGGCTGGTGCTCTATCCACTGCGCCATATAACTGCCCCTCTTCATTTGTTTTTGTTTTTGATATTGTTCTCCCTATCTGGTCTAGACTAGAAATGCATAAGAAGGCCACTCACAGACTTGATCCAGCTTGAAATTTCAAACTGTTCTATTTTTCCAGTGGGAACCATTTCCCACCTCTTTAATCAGCCTGTTTCTAGGACCACTTACAGTCATCCTCATCTATATCCTGCCACTGGATTTGGATGGCTCTGGAGGTTTTCTTATGGTTTTTCTCTTTTGTTTTGATTTTTCTCTCCTAACTTTTATTGTTTAGTTGTTTTTTAGTCAAATGTGACTCTTTTTGATCCCATTTGGAGTTTCCATGGCAAAGATATTGGAAGGTTTTTCCATTTCCTTCTCCAGCTCATTTAATAGATAAGAAACTGAGTCAAACAGGATTTGCCCAAGGTCATAGCTAGTAAGTGTCTGAAGCTGAATTTGTTCTGATAGAAATTAAACAAACAAACAAAAAACTTTAGCCTTTCATATGAGCTCTGCCCTTCAAACTGAGCTTCTTTTTTACACAGTTTAGGCAATTACAGGTTCAGTTTGGAGAAAATCCACGGTGTAGAAATTTAGTCCATCCTTTATAGTTTTAAAGAATTGCCTAGATGGTGGTGGGAAGAATGATGAGAATGGTTTACTTAAAGATTAAAGGATGAGACCATGGCCAAACAGCTAGAATTGTTAGAGTCAGGATTTGAATACCTACTCTCTCTATCTCTCTTTACCATTTTGCCACTGCCTACTTTTCATCTTGTGCAAATATTTAAAATAAAAGAATAGCAGGTTTTCATCAGCTTCCTGAAAGAACAGTTTCAGGTTTCACAAAAGCAATACTTACCTTTGGTCTATAGAAAGGATCATTCAGTACTAAGAATTAATATCTTACCTCATAGTTTGTCACTATGGCTTTTAAGATTTCAAAACTAAAGTTACCTTCAGTTCTTCTATATACAGGAAAGTACATTCCATTCTTTTCCTGGAGTAAAAATTGTTGGCTGACCTTTATCCCTTGCTTTTTACAATTTGCCTAAAATACGCTTCTTGTATGTGTCTATAATATAACATTTTATGGAAGAGGGAAGTAAAGTGGTCAATAACAAAAATAAATTTAGGCAAATTTTTGACATATTTTTGGAAACTAATAGAAATATCAATTATATTGTTAAAAAAAGTTACATATTCAGACATGTTAATGAAGGTCTGTAATATAGATGGGAACTCTGGACTAGCTTGTGGGCTAGAACAGTTTATTCTCAGGAATTGTTAAAGCAGTACATCCTGTTCCTATGGTCAACCATGATGGGAACTCAAGTTTCCCAGACTATCTTGATCAGCATATTTGAAACAGCCTTGATAGGAACTTAGTTATCCCAAATTGTCTTTAAGACAGTCTCAATAATTCAATACAAAACATGGTCACTCCCTAGATCCCACCTTTATTTCCCCCTTATTCCCTTTGGAACCCCTTCTTGGTTCTTCCTCTTACTCCCTAAATCCTACCTCTCTCCCTATTTCCACTGTCTCCCTTGTGCTATAAAAGTTGTGTCCCTCCAAAAGCAAATTGTTCACTCAGTATGACTCTGCCTCACCTGGTTATTATGTTTGTTTGAGCCCATGTGCTATTCATGTAATAAATAGCAAATCTCTATTATCTGTGAAGGATGTTTCTGACATAATTTCTTTATGTCGTAAACTGAATCTGTATTATATTATTTTTATAATATTCTTTTACAATTATTCTCCTCCAATTCTATTTCATATTACCACTTTTGGTACTTCTATTACCACTTCAGTATTGCATATATTAAAGGTAAATTGCTTTGTAGAATATTAAAATCACTTTAATTATTAGTTCACCTGATATAAAGGATTTCCTTGCTTTAGATTAATCCAGAATTAGTTATTTTCATCCCCAAATTGTGGGAAGTATCATTTCATTTTCTATCTTGTCTTACTGTTGACAATCTTTCTTAAGCATAGAAGCCCAGACATTGCCTCTTGAATTCTCATCAAAATTTCATATCTTTGGATAGACCAGAGTTGGCAAAAATTCACTGCAGACTCTGGTAAATTTGATTCTTTTAGACCGAGAGACAAAAATTTAAATTCTAAAATATGAAGTGAAACTTCAAAAAGTTTCCTTTTATCCCCCTTTAATACATCTTTAATTCTGCATATGACAGGGTAGATCTGTAAATTGATATTTTGGTGCCTGGGGTAAATAGTATTCTGCATCCCCTAAAATTTACCACAGTAGAGATTTCTAGGGAGTGGGAAAATTCAAGAGGCTAAATTAAAGAGGAGTAGCATTCCAGACACGGGTGACAGCCTGTGCAAAGGCACATAGGCAGAAAATTAAATTCATAAAAAAGAAATAGCAAGAAGATCATTTTGGCCACAGGGTAAAATGCATGGGCCAGAAATGTGAAATCAGTTGAAAAGACAGTGTCTAGTCAGATTGTCAAGAGCTCCGAACTTGGGAATCAATGGAGTTGAGTTTTAAAAGCAAGATGAAAAGAAAGAAGGAAAGAGGGAAAAGAAAGAAAGGAATGAAGAAAGAAAGAAGAAATAAAAAAGAAAAATGGAAAGAAGAAACAGAGTCAGAGAGAAAGAGAGATTTCCATTCAATAGCAGCTACTGATTTACCCACCAAGCCCAAGAGGAGCTAAGCCACTTAGATTATAAATTCTATCCTAGGACCATGTTTATCCACCTCAGCCATTTTCTACTCTGCTTCAGATAGCCCTCTCCAGCTTTCCTCCACTTGCTCTAGAAATTGTAATCAAATCTCCATTACTATTACTTCTGGAGAGGGCATGCCAGTCAACTGCCTTATTTATTCCACTGTTCTTCTTCCCTTATTATTTCACTACCTATGACGTATTTCACTACTCTATGACTTTCTCAGGACTTCCTTGTTCCTTCTCTGCTCTTGACTTTTATAATCTCTTTCAAATTGTTGTTTATATAGATTTTGGCACTTCTGCTTTTCCATGGCATGGAAGCATTATTTGTTAATTGTTTAACGTTTTTTGGTTGAACCCAGTTGTCTGGCCTTGCAAGCCATATATCTCCCATAAAAAAGATTTTTTAAATTAAATTTTATCAATTCATTCCCCCCTAATTTCCCAAAAGAAAAGATCTAAAACAAAATAATCACAATCAAGCAAAACAATTTCCCATAGTGGCCATGTCCCAAATGTAATTCATTATGCTTATTCGCCCATCATTTTTCTATACTTGAATAAGTCTCATTATCAGTCCTCTCAATAATCTCAAGTATACAAATTTATACATACAAATCTCAGTTATAAAGCTCTTTATTCACAAATTTTTTTATGTTTTCTTGTTTGATACATTATGGACTCTAAACATAGTTTCTTTGTGCACGTCTTTAGAAGCAAAAGGTCATTTTGTAACAATTCTCCACCAAGGTTTGGGGCTGGCTGCAAAGACCCTGGGAATGTTATTTCTTCCCAACTAGGAAAGAGAGGAAGCTAATATTTGATCAGGACTGGATGGCTGTTTCGAACAATTCAAGAACTAAATCTTAATTGAAGAAATGAAAGAAATAGCTGACTTTCACTCTGAAAGACTCTAGTTTACAAAGTACAGAGTGTCTTTTCAATAATTTGGGCTTTTTGGTTTATTTGGGGATTTTCGTGTGTGTGTGTGTGTGTGTGTGTGTGTGTGTGTGTGTGTGTGTTGTGTGTTTTCACTGTACGTTTATTTTTAAAGAAAAACAAAAACAAAGTTTGTAGAAAAAATTAAACTTGAGCAGTCATGTTTGATATCATGATCTTCTATGTAAGTTTCTGAATTAAATTTTATCTTTTGTCTTTTATGTCCTTTGTAGTGTGAATGTAATTAAAATACAAAACAATCTATACTGATCACTTTCATATATAAGGTATCAAGGAAAAATTTTCAAAAAAGGAGCATAGTTTGATAGTACAATTTAATTTTCAATTGTTTGCTTTGTTCTATTCTTATTGTTTCAGAAACTTCCTTTTCCTGCTTTCCAAAATACACAAAGCAAGCAAGATAAGAGTACTATTTAAAAACCAGAAACAAAAAAAAAAAAACTACATACCTATACACTATAAACTTAGGACCTACACCCTATTCATTCAACCAACAAGTATTGTGTTTACAGCAAATATTCCTTAATGAAAGACAAAATTTCACTTCAACCTGAGGATAATTAAAGTTCTTTTGTTCCTATTTTCTTGAAGCGATCCTTATAGTTATTATCTAAATATTTGATTAAGCACAGTAGTTATAAACTAAAGCTTTGTTCAGTGGATTACCACATTATTATCCCTACTGCCTTTAGAAGTGGTAAAATGAAATCCTGCAAGACATACTCTGTTAAGATCTAGGTACATGCATTGAGGACTGTAAGAGACCCTGGAAGAGGGATTGGAGGTCTTGTTAACATCATAAAAATAATATAAGTAAAACTGGGGATTTTTTTGATGAGAAGGAAGTCTGATTTTTTTTTTTTAATAATAAGTATGTGAATTATTGTGCCAGGGTTCATTTAATTATTTTGAATTTTTTTCTTACATGTAGCTGAAATCTTACTCACATTTCTCCCTTCCCCCTTCTAGTTCTGCCCTCCAAGACCAAAAAAAGTATGTGGAATCCCTCTTTCACAGTGATGAGACTGGGGTCTGGCATCAAATGTTGGGGTTTAGCACCAAACAATGAGATTGAGGTCTGGCACCACATGATGGGGTTTGGTGCCAAGTAATGGGGCGTGGTGGCAATTCACATGTGAAGAATTCACAGTAGGTTTCTCTTTGCTAATAGGCAGTTTTCTATTTATTTATTTATTTATTTTTATTTTTTTAAGCTTTTTATTTGCACAACATATGCATGGGTAATTTTTCAACACTGACCCTTGCAAAGCTTTCTGTTACAAATATTTCCCTCCTGTCCCCCACTCCCTCCCCTCGATGGCAGGAAGTCTAATACATGTTAATTATGTTAAAATATTTGACAGATCGAATATGTGTATACATATTTATACAGTTATCTTGCTGTACAGGAAAGGAAAAAAAAACCTGAGAAGGAAAACATAATGCAGGAAAACATCAACAGAAAGCATGAAAATTCTATGTGTGGTCCACACTCAGATCCCACAGGCCTCTCCCTGGGTGTATATGGCTTTGTTCATCACTGAGCATCTGGAAGGTAGTTTTCTTTATGAGAAGAAATTACAGACAAAGTGAAGACGTAGATATCAGGAGTGATAAATATGAAATAGATTTGGGAGAACATATACTTAATGAGGAAAAATAATCGTTGTTGTCATTGTTTTTTAACAGTTAAAAATGCAAAGGATAAGTTCCCCAATGGAACTCACAATTAATCAGGAGAAAGGGAATACCACCAAGAGGTGGGAATACGCCATTAACTGATAGGCTAAATCCATAAAGTAGTTTAGCCCTAAAGAGTTAGTTAGCCACAAGGAGAAAGAAGGCATGGAGAAGGGGTGAGGATTGAGACATCAAGAGGTAGGCTAACCCAAAAGCAACCAAAAGATATTTAGCAAAGATGGCTGAGACCATGGACACATTTATAAGGGGTATTTAACCTTGGGGGGATGACATCATAACTTGGTTTTCTGATTGGATACAGTAAGATGCAGTTACCTAAGACCTCCATAGGGGGTGGGACTGTATGATTGAACTAATTCTCATCAGTGCCCTTCTCTGCTTACCTCAGGGAGTATTATAACCTTATCAATACTTTAGATTTTCCTCACCAATCCCACTTAGTTACCCAGAATCTCATCAATAGGACAACTTTTTAATACTTATCAATGATTATTCTCTCTTCCCTTACCCCTAATTCTGTTTTCTTTTTTTATTATAATGTATTATTTTTAATAGTGTTTTATTCTCCCCCATTACATGTCAAGGCAATTTTTAGCATTCATTTTTACAAGATTTTCAGTTCCATTTTTTCTCCTTCCTTTCTTCCCCTCCTCTCTTCCAAAAATGGTAGGCAATTTGATATGGGTTATACATGTGTTATCATGTAGAGCATATTCCCATATTAGTCTCAATTGTGGAAGAAGAAATAGATTAGGGGAGGTGATCTATGAAAAAGAATAAATTAAGTGAAAAAAGTATAATTTGATCTGTATTCAGAATCAAATATCATTTTCCTTCCTGACTCCTTTGTACTTGTCTTGGATCATTGCATTCCTGAGAAAAGCTGAATCATTTGTAATTGATCATCACACAATGTTGTTGATATTGTATACAATGTTTTTCTGCTCATTTCACTTTGCTTCAGTTTGTACAAGTCTTTCCAGGTTTTTCTGAAATCTGACTGTTCATAATTTCTTATGCATAATAGTATTCCATTATATTCTTATACCACAGCTTGTCCAGCCATTTCCCAATTAATGGGCATCCCCTCAATTTCCAATATTTTGCCACCACAAGAAGGGCTGCTATAAATATTTTTGTACAAATAGGTTCTTCCCCACACACACATTTTTTTTTTTGCTGGGGCAATTGGAGTTAAGTGACTTGTCTAGGGTCACACAGCTAGGAAGTGTTAAGTGTCTGAGATCAGTTTTGAACTCAGGTCCTCCTGACTTCAGGGCTGGTGTTCTATCCACTGCGACACCTAGCTGCCCTTCCCCTTTCTTTTAAAATCACTTTGGGATACAGACATAGTAGTGGTGCTGCTGGATCAAGAATATGCACATTTTAGTTGCCCTTTGGTCATAGTTCCAAATTGCTCTCCAGAATGGTTGGATCAGTTCACAATTCCAAATTGTGCATTAGTGTCTCAATTTTCCCACATTCTCTTCAACATTTATCATTTTCCTTTTCTGTCATATTAATCAATCTGATAGATGTGGGGTGATACCTCAGAGTAGTTTTTACATTTCCCTAATCAAAAGTGATTTAGAACACTTTTTATATGCCTAGATAGCTTTAATTTCTTCATCTGAAAACTGCCTATTCATATCCTTTGACTATCATTTGAGGAATGATTCATATTCTAATAAATTTGGCTCAGTTCTCTATTTGAGAAATGAGGCTTTTATCAGAGACACTTGCTGTAAAGATTGTTTCCCAGCTTTCTGCTTTACTTTTAATTTGGTTGCATTGGTTTTATTTGTGCAAAAACTTTTTAATTTAATATAATAAAAATGATCTATTTTACATTTTGTAATGCTCTTGTCTGTTTGGTCATGAGTTCTTTCCTTCTTCATAGATCTAACAGGTAGACTATTCCTTGCTCTTCTCATTTGCTTATGGTGTCACTCTTTATGTCTAAATAGTGTATTCATTTTGAGTTTATCTTGGTTAATGGTGTGAGGTGTTGATCTATATCTAGTTTGTACCCTATTGTTTTCCAATTTTCCAGTAGTTTTTCTCAAATGTGAGTTTTAATCCCAAAGACTGGAATCTTTAGATTTATCAAGACACTAGGTTATTATAGTCATTTATTTCTATGTCTTGTGCTATCTATTTCTTCCTGTAATTCATTTAACTTCTTTAAGAATTTGGATGCTAGGGGCAGCTAGGTGGTGCAGTGGATAGAGCACCAGCCCTGAAGTCAGGAGGACCTGAGTTCAAATCTGTTCTCAGACACTTAACATTCCCTAGCTGTGTGACCCTGGACAAGTCACTTAATCCCAATTGCCTCAGCAAAAAGCAAAAAATAAATAAATAAAAAATAAATAAAATTTAAAAAAAAATCTGGTCTCAGACACATAACAGCTGTGCGACCCTGGGCAAGTCACTTAACCCCAATTGCCTCAGCAAAAAAGCAAAAAAAAAAAAAAAGAATTTGGATGCTATTTTCCAATGACTCCTGCTTTTCTTTTTACTGGGAATATTATGTAAAAGTTTACACACCTCCTGTAGCAAGGCTTTTCTTTTCTCCCTCTTCCCCACTTTGTGTTTTTGTTTTTTAAATTTTGTTTGCACTCTGTCTCTAAGTGGACCAACAGTACAAGCCATAGAGAATGCATCTTACCATGCCATGTACAGGCAGGGCTATTTGCAGTGGTGGGTCTCTGGTATACCCTCCCCTTTTCTTCCATGATGCAACTTGGATGAACTACAAATGAAATCCATTGTCCTTGCACAGACCCAAGAGTTAGCCCTCTTGTATGTTTTCTATTTGCTAATGTGAGTGTATTAATTGCATATTCTGCCGGCTCCCAAAAGTATACAAGAAGTTTCACCATAAACAGGAATTAGTATTGATCCAACAGAATGAAATGTACATATGTCTGTAGGCAAACAAATTTGTGAGGTCAGAATCCCTCAGGATCAAGAAGAGGCCTAAGAAATGAAATCCTGACTGTGAATGGATCCAACCATTCTGGAGAGCAATTTGGAGCTATGCTCAAAAAGTTGTCAAACTGTGCATACCCTTTGACCCAGCAGTGTTTCTACTGGGTCTATATCCCAAAGAGATCTTAGAAGAGGGAAAGGGCCCCACATGTGCAAGAATGTTTGTGGCAGCCCTTTTTGTAGTGCCTAGAAACTGGAAACTGAAGGGATGCCCATCAATTGGAGAGTGGCTGAATAAATTATGGTGTATGAATGTTATGGAATATTATTGCTCTGTAAGAAACGACCAGCAGGACGATTTCAGAGAGGCCTGGAGAGACTTGCATGAACTGATGCTGTGTGAAACGTGCAGAACCAGGAGATCATCATGCACAGCAACAACAGTATTACATGATGATCAATTCTGATGGACATGGCTCTCTGCAACAAAGAATTGTCTCAAACCAGTTCCAATTGTTCACTGAAGAAAACCATATACACCCAGAGAGAGGGATATGAAATATGGACCACAACGTAACATTTTCATGATCTCTATTGACATTTGCTTGCATTGTGTTGCCTTTCTCTGATTCTTTTTTTTTCTTGTAGATAGGATTTTTCTTGCATAACTTCTCAAGCATTTCAACGTTATTAACATGTAGTGGACTTCCTGCCATCTAGGGGAGGGGAGGGGACTGGGGGTAAAATTTGTAATGGAAAGCTTTGTAAAGATCAATGTTGGGAAACTACCCATATACATGTTATACAAATAAAAAGCTTTAATAAAAAAAATAAAATTAAAAAGAAAAAAAAGAAATGAAATCTTGGAAAACAATCAACTTATATGTTTTTTAAGTTAGTCCAAAAATGAAAAACCACTATGGGGCGGTGGGTTGGGAAGGGGAGAAGAGACATTTAATTTTCAAATTAAAATGTATAAAATAATTGGTGGCAAGATAAAGATAAAAGGAATAAGATATAAGCTATTCCCAATATTACCAAATTCTTAATGCCCCTTATATTTTTGCATAAAAATTTGGTAAAGTGGGAGCAAATTCCCTTTTTTCCATTTTGTGGAGACTATCTTTTCAATACCAGTCTCTCTATTGATGCTTGTGTTAACAAACTGTTTTATTGGGTTTTGGGGGGCATATTTTTTCAGGTCATTTTGCTTTAATAAGAAAGGCAATTTTTTTTTCCAATAATTTGGCTTCACCTTTTTTTCCTGTATTTGTACATAGTGATTCAGCATTAGAAGAAAGTGTTTGGTTTTCTCTCATTTTCAATATGTGTTAGTGCTCATTTGAGAAAATAAAGTTTTCAAATATGGATGCTATACCCTTTGATCCAGTATTGTTTCTCCTGGGCTTATATCCCAAAGAGACCATAAAAAAGGGAAAAGGACCCACAAATGCAAAAATGTTTGTAGTGACCAGAAACTGGAAACTGAGGGGATTCTCATCAGTTGGGGAAGGGCTGAATAAGTTATGGATTATTATTGTTCTATAAGAAACGATCAGCAGGATGATCTCAGAAAGGCCTGGAGAGGCTTACCAAAAGAAGATTGTACACAACAACAACAAGATTATGTGATGATAGACTTGGCTTTTTTCAATGGTGAGATGATTTAGGCCAATTCTGGTGGATTTGTGATGGGGAGAGCCATCTGCATATAGAAAGCGGACCATGGGGACTAGATGTGGATCATAACATGGTGTTTTCATCTTTTTTGTTGGTGGTACTGGTGTTTACTTGCTTGGTTTTTTTCCTCTCATTTTTCTCCTTTTTGATCTGTTTTTTTTTGTGCAGCATGATAAATGTGGAAATATTATTTCCTTGCTTAACCGATGTTAATTCACTTGATGTCTGGGAAGAGGGGGTTGTAGAAAGGGATGGAGAACAGTATGGAACACAAGGTTTTGCTGAGGTGAATTTTGAGAGCTGTCTTTACATGTATTTTGAAAGGTGGAAAGCTTTTATCATTATTATCATTATTATTATTATTATTATTGCTAAGGCAATTGGAGTTAAGTGACTTGCCCAGGATCACACAGCTAGAGAAGTGTCTGAGATAGGATTTGAACTTAGGTCCTCCTGACATCAGGGTCAGCATTCAATCCAATGCACCATTTAGCTGCCCCAAAAGCTATTGTTAAAAAAAAAAGGAATTTGGATGCTATACCACTTGGTACATATATGTTTAATATTGACATTACTTCATTGTCTATGGTACCTGTTAGCAAAATGTAGTTTCCTTCCTTATCTTTTAAAATTTGGTTTATTTATTTATTTATTTTTACTTTTGCTTGGTCTGAGATCAGGATTGCTAGCCCTGTCTTTTGTTTTGTTTTTTTTTTAATCTTTAGCTGAAGCATAATAGATTCTGTATGGCTTCTTTATTCTACGTGTGTTTCTCTGCATCGTGTATTCTGATTTTTGATCCACTTTCATTTTATGAAAGCATTCACCCCATTCCCAGTTATGATTACTATGTGCTTCTCTCCAACCTATTTTTCTTTCTGTTTGTTCTCTCTCCTTTCATCCCTTCCCTTCTTGAAAGTGGTTTCTTCTGCCTAATGCCTCCCCTAGTCAACCCTTTTTTCTGTCATTTTCCCCTGCCCCCAACTTTATTTAATCTCCTCCCCTTCTACTTTCTATTGATTATGCATATTATTCTGGCTTTGAGCCAATACCGATGAGAATAAGGTTCAAGTGGTGTATATCACCCACCCTCCCACTTATGGTCTATCTATGATCAGATTCTATGATTATAATATAAATTGAGAGTTGGCAAATGTGCAGCCTATTTTTGTATGGCTTACAAGCTAATATTTGTTTTACATTTTAAAATACAATACAATTTTATTTAAAAATATAAAAAAACATTTTAGCTCAATTTTGACTCACTGGTCTATATTTTGCCAACTCCTGATCCACATTATGGTTTTCTTACATTATGGCCAACCAAGAAGCCTACTAGTCAGAACTCTGGACAATAAGAAAGGAGCTAATCATCTCACAGGAGATGGTAATTCATGAGGTGAGAATACTTAATTTTTGTTTTTGTATTTCCAGAAACTGGCACACAGTAAGTACTTGATAAATGTTGATTAAAATAGATCTCTGCCTGGAGAAAGAGAAGGTAGTAAATGAGGCTAGAAATAGATAAAATGATTGATCACTCCATGACTCCAACTCATGACACCAAATGAATCTACCAACTCCTCTGCTCTTTCTTCCTTAGTCTACTCTTCATTGATGTATTCAAAGGGGACTGGGTTTGGTTTACTTTAGTTTGGTGCATTTATGTAAGGCTTCAGCTTTCTTTGGATATCTCAGTAAAAAACTGCACAGACCTTAACAACTTGGGCCCCTATACTGTTGAAATAACAATTTCCTGGGTTGCAATTACATGTGCAACTTTCCCAGAACTTGACTAAGAAGAATTGGGGGAAGGGAGAGGGTTAGTATGTTTGAAGGAAAACCAACATGTATATTGATGTTCTTAGAATGAGGAAAAGAGCTAAGGTGGAAAAGAGTAAAAGTCAGACACTAAATTTCATCGAGAAAAGGAGAATATACTGGTGGGGTAGGCAGATAACAGTTACCTGATTTTGAATTGAGTGATAAATTTGGACTGAATGAATCTCTAAAAATGGAAGTTTCTGAGTGATGACCAGAAAGAGAAAGTCTGAAAGTGGCAGTAGTAGTATATACAATTATACTACTAAGATAAATACATTATGTATTCTTTCCACGAAACTTTTTTCCCACATTTCCTTCAATTGATATAGCACTCTTCATTTGTTTTTCTAATATCTACTTTCTTTATATTTGTCACTTTAAATGTTCTAGTATGTGGTATACAATATGTACTTAATAAATTTTGTTGACTGATCATTAGATTATCCTCTTTTAATAATTTTTCAATAGTATTTTATTTTCCAAATACATGGAAAGATAGTTTTCAATATTCATTTTTGTATGACTTTGTGTTCCAAATTTTTTTCTCTCCCTCTTATCTCCCATCTCCCCAAATAGCAAATAATTCAATATAGACTTAATATGTGCAATTCTTTTAAGCATATTTCTATGTTGTGTTGTGCAATAAAAATCAGATCAAAAGGAGAAAAACCATGAGAAAGAAAAAACCAAATAAACAAAAAGTGAAAATACTATACTTTGATCCTTATTCAGGCTCTATAGTTCTCTCTCTGGAGGTGAATGGCATTTTCCATTCCAAGTCTATTGGAATTGTCTGTATCATCCTTTTATTTAGTATAATTATAAGATATCTTCTAATTTAGATTGAGCTGGATTTGGAGAATAGGAGGTACACTTTATAAGATCATACACTTATGTAAATGACTCTTGGCTTCAGGAACTATGTGCAATTTGGGTGAGATACAGTTGTACAGAAACTTTGCTTATTATTGCAAGGCTTCTGAGAATTTGTATACCATGCAGTATGCAATAATTATATAATGAGTTCATGCTTAATTATAAAGATATATATACACACATATATAATAAAGATATACAATTGTAATCACATTTTGGTTAAAAGTATTCTCACCCTAAAGCAAAAATTTATATGCATCCATCTCATTAACCTATAGCATCCTTGATTTCCCTTGTAGCTCTTTGTGAGTCTCTGAGGTTGGGAGATGAGAAACTTTCTTGTAAAATGATACCATTCATAACAGAATTTAGTGGTAGGGAAGGAAGAGAGGTTTGATATAGTAGCCATGACACTGTCCTAGTATCCCATTGATTGAATGAGTCTGGGGGTGATAGCCAAAGGATAGATTTTACTTTTACTAGCAGAATGAATAAAGCAAATGTTCCAGAAATTAGATATGAACTAGGGTTGATACTCAAAGCCTTTCTAGCTTGATAATACCATAACATATATTTTAAGGAACTAGGGTCACTTCCACACCACAATGAGATACCAGAGTAGCATTTTAGTGTAGGAACAGATAAGAAATAACTTTTAAAAACATTTTGGCTGCATTAGTGGCTCTGAAAAGGAAGTAGGTGCCTCCATCTTTGTCAAGGCATCTATGATTGCATTGATCATTAGACCCATTTCTGATTTAGACTGCAAGTCATTTTGAAGATCTCTAGGTTGTAGTGAACAATTTTGATCATCACCAGACTCCTTGCTCCATTCTATTAATGCCTCCATGCTTCCAATGTGGCTAGAAGCTCCTACTTTGATTTAGTTTTTCAACTTTTAAGAGATGTAGGCATGAGAAATAGGAAGAATGAACTTAAACTCAGATGAGAAAGGATAACCCCTACCATGTTGTTGGAAACATTCATAAGAAGTGGATCTGTGTATGAAAGGATAGCTGAAAACATGAACCTGCATGTTAGCCTCTCAAATTCTCCATTACTCATCTTTAGGTGATCAGTCAATCAGCAATCTATTAGCATAAGTCAGATATTGCTAAATACTAAGAAGTAGTTAGTACTCAGAATAAAAGAAAAAGCAAAAGTATTCTGTTTTCAAGAGCTTACATTCTAATGACTATTGTAATTGTCCATATGAGAGGTAATGAAATTGAACTAAGGTTGTGGCTATGCAAATGAAGAAAAGGGGGCAGAATCTATAAAGGAAATATTAGAGAGAAATAATTGGCAAGATTTGTTATCTGATTACAGGTGATGGGGGTGTTAATTTATAGAATTATTAAATTTGAACAAGCACACTCTGTTCTTTGGGTACTCTTCAGGAAAGACCATGATGGCAGTGGGAAATAATGTTTCAATCACAATTTAATAAGACACAGAAGGTATAGATGCAAATGACATATAAAGTACAGAGAAAAACTGTACAAGGGGTAATGAGATATAGTGAAAGACAATGCGGGGGACAGCAATGGGGTGGTAGAGAAAAGCAGGAAGCATGAGAAAAATAATGGTGAGGGGGGAGAAATACAGAGAGTCACATAGCCATGGATTAGAGTTGGGAATATTCAAGCAGCATAGACCTTAGGAGATGGAAGAGTGCTCAGGAAATAGGAGTTTGATGTCTTGTTTTTATAGGGTTAGATGGGAGATGGACCAAAATTTATCTGTTCTACCTTGGGATTATTTCATTAACATATTCACATTTCAAAGTTATTGTCAACACTTGGTACTCTATTAGTCTCACTACACATGTCCGGAGCTTATTATAGAGAACAATAATTAGCAGGACCAAAAGACCTTTTCAGTGAGACTTGACTGGCTTCCCCTGATTTAGCATATTATCTTAAGATGTGATTTTTAGTTGTTATGTTATATAGTTTTAAGCTAGGGCAGCTAAATGGTGCAGTGTATTGAGCATCAGGCTCCAAATCAGGAAGACTTATCTTCCTGAGTTTCCTGACCATAGATTGTGTGACAACTGGGCAAATCACTTTACCCTGTTTGCCTCAGTTTTCTCATTTGTAAAATGAGCTGGAAAAGGAAATGGCAAACCATTCTAATATCTTTGCCAAGAAAACCCCAAATAGGGTGATGAAGAATTAAATATGTCTAAAATGACTGAACAATATAATCTTTACATAACTTCTAGATTCTCCTTTGCAATCTTACTTCGTGGTATTGTTCCATTGTATGGGCTACTTATTAACTTGCTTATTGTATGAACTAGGGGGTCAGAAGGAGCAGAACGTGAAACAATTTCAACAACTTAACCTGAGCTGAATTTCAATTCAATGTAATAAACATTTATTAAATGACTACTTTGTTCTAGACACTGTTAGATTCTGAAAATGCAAAAACAAAAATAAAAAGTCTTTGCAAACACCCACAAAGTTTACATTCCACAAGGCAAGTAAAATAAATTAGAGACTAAAGATTATCATCAATCCTAAAACATCCTCAATCATGTCCTTTCATTGGTTTATCATTGGCAGGTAGGGGGCACTCACATTCTGAATTAATTCATCTTTTGTCTACCAATGGAGCACACAATTTCTTCATCAGTTATCTCTTAAATATAACTAGTACATATTATTCTTTTGGGTTATACATTGATTTGATGACATCCATTGCCCTCTGTGTGTTATGTGACTTTATTTCTTTAGGAAACAATGCTTCAAAAATTGTAGCCACATATTACCAGAAGAATATATTTGGACCGTGATATAGAAACAATGTAGTAAAAATAGATACAAGGTCAGAGATGTCCTTCAACCAACTCAAACCAGTTTGTAAAAGCTTGTTGTTAAAATTTTTGTGTGATCATTTATAACCTTGGAAATCGACAAATGTTACAAACCGCTGCTCAATTAGCTGTTTTGTTTATTGTCTAGGTTTAAAAAGATAATGATCAAAATGTTTAAATTAAATACTGAAATTTAATTAAATTAAATACTGAAAAGTACCATCTTTTAAGTTTCCTCCCCTCCCAGGGAGCCAGTTGTTAAACATTAACTAGTACATATTTCTCTAAAACCCTTTAAGAATTAAGACATTTTCATTGTGTGTGTGTGTGTGTGTGTGTTTGTGTGTGTATGTGTGTGTGTGAGAGAGAGAGAGACAGACAGACAGACAGACAGAGAGAATTTCAATGGGGGTCTGCCAATGATGTCAGAGCTGTCAGACAAAAAAAAAAAAAAACATGCTTTAGGCTGAAAGATAGTTGTAGCCAAAGTATAGCTAAATGAGTGAAAGCAGAACTAAGTTGAAAGGAAATGAGAATGTTTGCTACAAGCTGTCAAAGAAAATAGAATTATAGAATCTTAGAATTTCAAGGCACCTTAGAGTTAGGGGCATCCTGCTAATTGTTTAACAACTGTCTCTCAGGGGAGAAAAGTATGCATGGCACACTTTTAAGTTTGATCTGCATTATTAAAATTTTTCTGTGGCTTTCTTAAGTATGGATAATCAAGAAAATGATGAATCAGGTCCTCATTTATAGTATTTCTTGGCTTCCAAGTTATAAATGCTGACATTAGTTTGAACTGGTCCCAGCACTACTTTTCTTAGACTCCATTTGGGCTCTAAAAGAACATTTTACAGAGGAGAATATTGAAGTGCTAGAAAGGAAAAGGAGATTGCTCAAGGTCACACAATGAGTTCCTGTCAGAACGTATTAGGAGGAGTTTATGGGTGAAGGGTGATTGTGGGACATTGGTTGAATCCCAGAATTTCAGAGTTGGAAGTGACCTCAAGGGCCATCTAGCTTAACCATACCTGACTAAGAATTTTCTCTGTAACATTTCCAAAATGGTTCATTCATCTTCTGCATGAAGACTTCCAGGAATGGAGAACCCTCTGTTGCCCTAAATAAAAAGAGAAAAGGGCCACTTGTTGGAATTTTTTCCTCTTACGTTCCTCAATTTGCCTTTTTTCTAACTTGTATCTGTTATTCCAAGTTTCACTCTCTGTAATCAAATAAAACAAGTTCAGTACCTCTTCTGCTCTGTAATAGCTGATCAAATATTTAAATAAGCTCTCAGGGCTGTTTGTTATATTTCTTCTTATCCTTCCTCTTCACCTCCCATCCACTCCTACTCAAAAAAATAAAATTAATATCTATTTATTCATGAGTAGATGCCCATCAAGTGGGGAATGGCTGAATAAGTTATGGTATATGAAAGTAATGGAATATTATTGTTCTATAAAAAGTGATGGACAAGCTGATTTTAGAAAGGTTTGGAAAGATTTATATGAACTGATGCTGAGCAAAACAAGCAGAATCAGGAATACATTGTACATAGTAACAGCAAGATTATGTGATAATCAACTGTGAAAGACTTGGTTATTCTCAGTGATTCAGTGATCCAAGAAAATCCTAATAAATTTTGGATATAAAATGTCATCTCCATCCAGAAAGAGAATTATGAAGATTGAATGTAAATCATCACATGCTGTATTCACTTTTTGTTCTTCTGTTATTTTTTCTTATTGTTTTTCTCTTTTGTTTTGATTTTTCTCTCCTTACTTGATTCATAAAGAAATGTTGATTTAAAAAAAATTAATGAACCTGTATAACCAAAAAAAAGAATTTTAAAAATAAAAATAAGAACTCTTTATCTCTTCATTAGAAAGAGGAGACGATCAAGGAAAGTAGTACATACAGAAGAAAAGATAAGTATTCTCTAGAATGGAAACTTGTTTACTGAGGGAGGTGTATATTGTTTGGAAGCTGAGCATCAGTGGGTTTCTACAATCAAGGAAACAAGAGGGCAGGAAAAGCAGCAGCTGCTTCCAAAAGTTCTAATAAAACCATTGACCTTTCTGTCCCCCTGAGTTGGAATGTAAAAGCAAGAAAGGCCAAGCCTCCAGGCTAGTGTTTTATAATAGACTCACTTATCATATTGCAGTTATAGAATTGTTTGGGAAGGGCAAAGAGATAGCCTAGTAAGTTTTGTGTGTCGTTGAACCTTTGGGACTGAGCTTTTCCTGGATGGATTTCCCTGTTTCTCAGTTAAAGTGTGTTGTGGATTATCTCTGAGGAGATTTTATCTATCAGATTGAGTCAAGGACTGCTTAGGGTCTTGGACATGAGGAATACCAAAATGTCGGGCAATCATGATTTCTTGTTATAATGTCCTATTTAATGGCACGTTTTTTGGCGTTCTTCCCTGTTCTCTTTCATGTACCTTTGTTGGATGTTAAGATTCTCTGAAACATAGAAGAAAAGGAATCCAGAAGTTAATAAGTAATAGTTTGTCTCTTTTGTTTTAGAAATGGGAAGAAACAAATAGAAGCTACACAGACACAAACACACATGCACAGAGATATACATATGTATATATGTTTGTGTATATTTAAGCCAGGTTTTAAAACAAAATAATTTTCAGTAAAAGGCAAAATATAGATGAAAAGCATGAATCAAAGAAAGATGAATGGAACAATGATAGCAGACAATCAAGATATAACTTTACTTTGTCTCAGTTGTCTGTTACCATTGCTCCATTCAATTCTAATTTTTCATCTGTCTTCTTCATATTAGAGAAGCCAAAAAGAAATGGTTAATAAAATAAAAACCCAAAATAATTAAGAAGATAATAAAAGAATATGCAAAATTCTAGAATATAGTATTAAGACATTCATCAGTGAATCTCTGGGGTGGGAAAAGAAGCAGAGATTGCAAAGAGCCTCAGAGCTTTCATAAGAATATCATATTTTTGGAAATTGAATAGATGCCCTTCAATTGGAGAATGGCTGAATAAATTATGGTATATGAATATTATGGAATATTATTGTTCTGTAAGAAATGACCAGCAAGATGATTTCAGAGAGGCCTGGAGAGACTTACATGAACTGATGCTGAGTGAAATGAGCAGAACCAGGAGATCATTATACACGGCAACAACAGTACTATATGACGATCAATTCTGATGGACATGGCTCTCTTCAACAATGAAATGTTTCAAACCACCTCCAATTGTTCACTGAAGAAAGCCATATACACCCAGAGAGAGAGATGTGAAATGTGGACCACAACATAACATTCTCATACTCCTTGATTGATGTTTGCTTACATTGTGTTTCCTTTATCTGATATATTTTTTGTGTAGATAAGATTTTTCTTGCACAACAATGATAAGTTTGGAAATATGTATACACATATTCGATTTGCCAATATTTTAACATAATTAACATGTAGTGGATATCCTGCCATCTAGGGGAAGGGTGGGGAGCTGGGGGGAAAAATTTAACAGAAATGTATGTTAGGGTTATTGTTGAAGAATTACCCACACATATGTTATGCAAATAAAATAAAAAAATGTTAAAAGAAAAAAAAAGAAAAGGGGCTTGATCTAGGGGAGAGGGTGGAGAGAAGGGAGGGAGAAAAATTTGGAACACAAGGGTTTTGCAAGGGCAAATGCTGAAACTATCTTTGCATATATTTTGAAAATAAAAAGCTATTATTAAAAAAAAAGAATATCATGTTTCTATCAAGTCAGGCCAGATTAGCCTAATCTCAATCCCTCTGCCTTTTTAAAAGGATACTAAACTGGTAGATCAAAGAAAAGCTATAAAACTAGTTTACTTAGATTTTAGGAAATCAATTGATAGCAGTCTTGGACTAATATTACAGACAAGAAAGAGAGATCAGAATTAGCTGATGGTACAGATAGATGAATTGAGAGCTGGTTAAAAGATTTACTACAGGGCTGATATCATTTTAGAATGAAGTTTCAAAAGAAATGCCCTAGGAATTTATGGTTGCGCTGTTTAAAATTTTTATCACTGATTCGAAAGTAAACATAGGCAATGTTCATCTGATTTCATCTGGAAATATTGGGATATAAATAGGTAGATAGAGTTTAACATATTATATGATAGTCAAAATCCAAAAAAAAAGCTTGCTACAGGATAAAATGTTATAGCAAATCTAATATGATGTTATTTAGCAGGGAGAAATGTGAAATATTGTAAATAGGTTTCCAAAAAAATCAGCCTCAGAAGATAATAGATTAGTCACTTTCTTCAAAGTTCTTCAAATCTTCCACATTCAAGTAAAAAAACAACAAATGGAACAAACCAGAGAGTTAAGATGGATAGGACAAATTGGGTGTGATTGTTTTCAAAAAATTTTAAAACATATAATTAGTTATAAAAACTTATGTATATTACCTATATTTATATGCAATATATATATATATATAAACCTTAGGATAGGTATGAACACCCACAAATTTTTTTTTAAGAAACAAGACTGAAAATTCTAACAATTATGTATAGCAATGGAAATTATGAAGTAACTTGAGAGAATTTGATGTTTATATTTCTACTACAGCTGTGACAGTCTGTGGCCCAGGGATAGGCTGACTTTCTTTCTACAGGGAGTCAAACAGAGATTCTTTTTTGTCATTATTTTATTAAAGATTTTTATTTTCAAAACATATGCATAGATAATTTTAAACATTAAAATCTGCAAAAATCCTGCATTCCAAAATTTTTCCCTTCCCTAGACAGAAAGCAATCCAATAGATGTTAAACATGTGCAATTCTTCTGTACATATTTCTACAATTACCATACTGCACAAGAAAAATCAAATCAAAAAAGGAAAAAAATGATAAAGAAATACAACAATAAGTAAAAATACTATGTTGTGTTCCAATTGTTCACTGAAGAAAACCATATACACCCAGAGAGAGGGATATGAAATATGGACCACAATGTAACATTTTCATGATCTCTTTTGATGTTTGCTTGCATTGTGTTGCCTTTCTCTGATTCTTTTTTTTCTTGTAGATAGGATTTTTCTTGCACAACTTGTCAAGTATTTCAACATTATTAACATGTAGTGGACTTCCTGCCATCTAGGGGAGGGGAGGGGACTGGGGGTAAAATTTGTAATGGAAAGCTTTGTAAAGATCAATGCTGGGGAACAACCCATACATATGTTATACACATAAAATGCTTTAATAAAAAAAAATACTATGTTGTGAACCACTCAGTCCCCACAGTCCTCTCTCTGGGTATAGATGGCTCACTTCATCACAAGAGCATTGGAACTGGCCTGAATCACCTCACAGCTGAAAAGAGAGAGCCAGGGCCATCAGAATTGATCATTGTATAATCTTGTTGTTGCTGTGTACAATGATCTCATGGTTCTGCTGATTTCACTCAGATTTCACTCAGAAACTCATGCAAGTCTCTCCAGGCCTCTCTGAAATCATCCTGCTGGTCGTTTCTTACAGAACAATAATATTCCATAACATTCATACACCATAACTTATTCAATCATTTTCCAACTGATGGGTATCCATTCAGCTTCTAGTTCCTTGCCACTATAAAAAGAGTTATTAAAAACATTTTTGTACACATAGGTTCTTTTCCCTTTTTTAAGATATCTTTAGGACACAAGCTCAATAGAAAAATGTTTTAGTGTCCCCGTTTTCTCACATCCCCTCCAGCATTCATCATTATCTTTTCCTGTCATTTTAGCCAATCTAAGAGGTATGTAGTGATAATTCAGAACTGTCTTAATTTGCATTTCTCTGATCAGTAATGATTTAGAGCATTTTTTCATATGACTATAAATAGTTTTAATTTCCTCATTTGAAAATTGTCTGTTCATATGCTTTGACCATTTATCAGTTGGAGAATGGCTTGAATTCTTATAAATTTTCTATGTATTTTAGAAATGAGGCCTTTATCAGAATCCTTTTCCCCCAGCTTATTGCTTCTCTTCTCATCTTGTCTGCATTGATTCTGTTTGTACAAAAACTTTTTAATTTAATATAATCAAGATTATCCATTTTGTGGATAAATGGTCAAAAGACATGAACAGACAATTTTCAGACGAAGAAAGTGAAACTGTTTCCAGTCACATGAAAAGGTGCTCCAAGTCACTATTGATCAGAGAAATGCAAATTAAGACAACTCTGAGATACCACTACACAGCTGTCAGATTGGCTAAAATGACAGGAAATGATAATGATAACTGTTGGAGGGGATGTGGGAAAACTATGACACTGATACATTGTTGGTGGAACTGTGAACGGATCCAACCATTCTGGAGAGCAATTTGGAGCTATGCTCAAAAAGTTATCAAACTGTGCATACCCTTTGACCCAGCAGTGTTTCTACTGGGCCTATATCCCAAAGAGATTTTAAAGGAGGGAAAGGGACCCACATGTGCAAGAATGTTTGTGGCAGCCCTTTTTGTAGTGGCAAGAAACTGGAAATTGAAAGGATGCCCATCAATTGGAGAATGGCTGAATAAATTATGGTATATGCATGTTATGGAATATTATTGTTCTGTAAGAAACGACCAACAGGAGGATTTCAGAGAGGCCTGGAGAGACTTGCATGAACTGATGCTGAATGAAATCACCAGAACCAGGAGAACATTATACACAGCAACAAGACTATACGATGATCAATTTTGATGGACATGGTTCTCCTCAACAATGATGTGATTCAAACCAGTTGTTCTGCGATGAAGATAGTCATATACATCCAGAGAGAGGCCTGTGGGAACTGAGAGTGAACCACAACACAGCATTTTAACGCTTTCTGTGAATATTTCCATGCATTTTGTTTTCCTTCTTAGGTTGTTTTTTTCTTCTTCTATTTCTAGATCTGATGTTTCTTGTGCAGTAAAATAACTGTATAGATATGTATACATGTATTGTATTTGTCATATAATTTATCCTATTTAGCATGTATTAAATTACCTGTCATCTAGGGGTGGGGGGTAGGAGGAAGGAGGGGAAAAGCTTGGGGAAAAAAAGTTTTTGCAAAGGTCAATGTTGAAAGGTCACTCATATGTTTTGTAAATAAAAAGCTTTATATATAAAAAAAGAAAATAAAATACTACTTTAAAAAAAAAAGATTATCCATTTTGTATTCAATAATGTACTCCAGTTCTTCTTTGGCCACAGATTTGTTCCTTCTTCACAGATCTGAGAGGTAGGCTATTCTTTATAATTTTAGTTTGCTTATAATTTTAGTTTGATTTATGTCTAAATCATGAACCCATTTTGACTTTATCCTGATATAGGGTCTAAGATGTGGGTCAATGCCTGGTTTCTGGTATACCAATTACCAATTTTCCCACAATATTTGTCAAATAGTGAGTTCTTATCCCAGAAGCTGGGGTCTTTGGTTTTAACTAATACTAGATTACTATAGTCATTGACTATTGGGTCTTGTGAACCTAAATTATTCCACGGATCAACTATTCTATTTCTTAACCAGGACCAAAGGGTTTTGATGGCCACTGTTTAATAATATATTTATAATGAAGGTATGACTAGGCCACCTTCATTTTCATTTTTTTTTCATTAATTCCTTTGAAATTCTTAATCTTTTGTTCTTCCAGATGAACTTTCAAACAGAAATTCTTCGTCTGGGATTGATAGACTCTAGATTTCAAGAGGCTAGTGAACTCAGAGGAGGAAATTGTATTTTTGTTTTCACTAATTTCTTTTTTTTCCCCTGGGGCAATTGGGGTTAAGTGATTTGCCCAGGATCACACAGCTAGGATGTGTTAAGTGTCTGAAACCACATTTGAACTCAGGTCCTCCAGAATTCAGGGCTGGTGCTCTATCCACTGCGCCACCTAGCTGCCCTTGTTTTCATTAACTTCTAACTGAAACTTGAAATTTTCTGAAAAAATTTTAAAGCATTTATGAGCCTCACTAATCTGTCAAAGGGGTCCATGAAGATGAGGAGTTCATAAATGAAACAAGAAAAGCTTCAGTGGGGAGGGAAGGAAGAATGCTAAGGTGGAACAAGGGAGATTTGACTTTTGCCAGATGATAATGTAAAAGTGTTAGAGGAGAAAGGAAAGAAATGGGGGTACCTAATAATAAAAACCCCAAAACAGATCTGAGGTTTTTCCTAAAGAAAAGAGAATTGGATACTCCAAGAAGCAGCTGCTAGTCTTCCCAATAATTACATAGTAGAGTCCCAAAAATTATCAGGACAGAAAAAGAGCCAAGTAGTGATTGTTAGAGATTATTTGATCAGGAGTAGTGAAGCAACTGTTTCTGAGTTGACACTAACAATGAGGTGGTGTCTTTTCTTCCTGGGGAAGATATCCAAGATATAGCAGAAATTTTTCAAAATTTTTACACAATAGATGACAACTACCTGCTTCTGGATGATATTCCAGATGATATCCCAGAAAGAATTTAAAAAGTATTACCAATGATTTTGAAATCCTGGGCAAGAAATTGAAGTCCACAGTGAAACAGATTACATTTGCCTCACTTTCAAACTTTGAAGGCAAAGGAGAGAGAAGAGGAAAATATAATTTGGTAAATGACTAAAACAGTGATATCTGAGAATGGGATTTGAATTTCTAGTTCATAGTTTATGACATAAGTTTGAGAAATTCTTGGCCAAAGTTGGAATATATCTAACAAAAATTGGTAAGAATGTATTTGTCAGGGGCAGCTAGGTGGAGCGGTGGATAGAGCACCAGCCCTGAAGTCAGGAGGACCTGATTCAAATCTAATCTCAGACACTTAACATTCCCTAGCTGTGTGACCCTGGGCAAGTCACTTAACCTCAACTGCCTCACCAAAAAGAATGTATTTGTCCAGTGTCTTGAAAACTCTAATCAATAATGTTATAAACTGAAGCAATTCTCTATGAAAAAATATCATTTATTAACAAAGGCATGTAGCTGATAATAAAGGATAGGTGAAATAGCCCTCTCTAGTTAACAGACTCTGAATTGAGGGTGCAGTACAGTTTTATAAGCATAGAATAAAGAATAGAATAGAAATCATCTAATTGGCCAGCATCACAGAGATGAAAGATTATTACTGATTGTATCAAAGGAAACAGACATAGCCCTCACATATTATAAGGACCACCTCTATCTCTAAGGAGTGCTTTTATAAATTTACAGGTCCTAGCTGCATCCTAAAGTCACTGATAAGAACAAACTTAATGGCAACTAGAGAATTGGATAGGACTACCTTAATTGTTTTTTTTTTCCTCAGTAGTATTTTATTTTTCTAAATACATGTAAAAATCAACAACATTAATTTTTGTAACATTAATTTTTGTAAGACTTTGTGTTCAAAATTATTCTCCCTCTTTCCCTTACTTTCTTCCTCCCCGACAGCAACCTTTTGACATAGGTTAAATATGTGCAATCCTTTTAAATATATTTCCATATTTGACATATTGTGCAAGAAAAATTATACCAAAAGAGAAAAAACAAACAAAAAAGCGAAAAAATTATGCTTCTATTCACATTCAGTCTCTATAGTTCTCTCTTTGGATGTCAATGGCATATTCCCTCCCAAGTCTATGGGCATTTCCTTGAATTGCCAAATTGTTGAGTAGAGTCAGGTTCATCACAGTTGATCATCACATAAACTTGTTACTGTGTACAATATTCTCCTGGTTCTGCTCACTTCACTCAGCATCAGTAAGTCTTTTAAGGCTTTTCTGAAATCAGCCGGATCATCATTTCTCATAGAACAATAATATTCCATTATGTTCATATCCCATAATGTATTTAACCATTCCCCAATTGATGGGAATTTCCAATTCTTTGACACTACAAAAAGAGCTGCTGTAAACATTTTTACACATGTGAGTCCTTTTCCATATTTTATGAACTCTTTGAGATACAGACCCAAATTGTGACATTGTTGTATCAAAAGGTTTGATAGCCCTTTGGGCATGGTTCCAAATTGTTCTCCACAATGGTTGGATCATTTCACAACTCCCCCAACAATGCATTAGTGTCCCAGTTTTCCCACATCCCCTACAACATTTATCAGTTCAAATTAAAAAATGAAGAGGAAAAAAGAATAGTTTATGTGCGTCTTTCAAGTTATATACTAAAGGAAGTAACCACAAAGAAGGAAGAAAAGGAGAAATATTTAAAATTCATAGGGAACAATAATCTAAGAAAGGAGTAAAAGTCATTACCTCAAATGTCTATACACAGTTTACTCAAGATACATGAGGAACAAGATATCAACATTTGTCCTCATAGGTACAACTGAGATTTAGTGGGATGCCTAGACTAATCTTCTAGATGGGAATATTTTAAGAAGAAACTGGATAGACAAAAGGAAGGGATCGCATAACATTAAAGTGGGTATTTTCACATGAGAAAATTCAGGAAGTAGAGGAAAGTTGGTGGAAAATATCTGGATGAAAGTTAAAGGAAGAATAAACAGAAGAGATATTTGTCATTAGAATATATGCTATGTCACCTGGACAGAAAGAAGAGATGATGAATGTGGGAAGTATTATAATTCTGGCACTGAAACATATGATGCAGAAAGTTACCCCATCACCTAATTGAGTGATAGCCAACTTCAATTATTTAAACATCTGTTGGAGTTCTCTCTGCCAAAAGCAGAGGAGTTCATGATTTATTGACTACTTTAGTAATAGTTTCATCCTTTAGAAAGCAGAAAAACCAACAAGGAAGAATTCTGTTCTGGATCTGATTCTTAGTAACAAGGATGAACTATTTGAGGAGGTGAAAATGATGGAATCTTTGGTCAGAAATGTGGCAATTCCAATAACCACTCCATACTTGAATTTGTGATAGAAGAGAAGAAGTATGAATATGATTTTATGTGAATACTTGATTTGGAGAAAGCAAATTTCAAAGAGTTCAGAGATAGAGAGGATCCAATGAAGGTGAATAGACTATAAAATAAGGATGAGAGAAGCTCAAGAAGGAAATTCTAAAAACAAAGAGTAACAATTTAAAAGAAAATGAAAAACTGTATTTGTTGGAAGAAATCGATGTAAATGCACAGGAAGCCACTAACCAACTTAAAATTTTTAATTAAAGCTATATGAATGAGTAATTTTTCAACAATAACCCTTACAAAACCTTGTGTTCCAAAATTTTTTTCCTTCCCCTGCCCCCTCCCCTAGATCACAAGTAATCCAATATATGTTAAACATGTTAATATTAAATCCAATATATGTATACATATTTATACAATAATCTTGCTGCAAAAGAAAAATTAGATCAAAAAGGAAAAAAAATGAGAAAGAAAACAAAATGCAAGAAAACAACAGCAAAAACAGTGAAAATGCTATGTTGTGATCCATACTCAGTTCCCTCAATCTTCTCTCTGGATTTATATGGCTCTCTTCATCACAAGATCATTGGAACTGACCTCAATAATCTCATTGACCAACTTATATTTGAAAAAAAATTACAGATGTTGGAAGCAAGGCTATGAAACAGTGTGAATGTATATGCTAGGAATGCTAAAGCTCAGTTTGAAGTGATGTGAACAAAGTAAACTAAGAACAACAATAAGAAGGGTTTAAAAAAATTACAGTTGGATAAAAAGGAAAAAAATCAAAGAAGGGATATTTTCTTATGGTAGATAAAATGTTAATTGACAGTAGAAAGAAACAAGATTGCTAGATTCCCATTGTTTTTTCCCCATTTCTGTTTCTTCTGCAAATGCTAAATAAATCTTTATTCTGAAAATGACAAAACAAGAATTGATATTAGAAAGCTGACATGCAAAATTAGTCAGAAATAGTAGGAGAGAACTTAACTACCCTTCATGAACTTAAGTCATCTGACCCAGATGAATTATATACATCAGTCCTGAAAGAAATTGACATATTATTGCTGAATCATGATCACAGATATTCGAAAGATTGTAGAAAATGAGAGAACTACCATAGGACTGGAGGAAAAAAAATATTGTCCCAAGTATTCAAAGTGGGGGGGGAAAAAGCATCTACAAAGTTGAAGCAGTGAGCCTGAATTTGATTCTTGAAAACTTTTTGGAATTTTAAATTATTTAAGAAATAGAAAACACTTATAATAAAAGTGGTGATTATACAAATGTAGCATGGCTTCATCAGAAATAGGTCATGCCAGACTAACCTCATTTCCTTTTTATATAGGATTACTAAATTACCAGATAAAGAAAATGCTGTGATATTATCCAGATTTTAGCAATGTTTTTGATAAACTATCTCATGTTTTTATTATGGAGAAGATAGACATAATATAATTAGACTGATTCAGAACCAGTTGGAGAGCTGGTATCAGTAGTTGTTAATGGTTCAATGTCAGTGTTGGAGGAGGTCTCCAGTAGAATGCCCCAGAGATCTGTAAGATAAAGGTATAGTGTGTAGGTTTATCAAATGTACAGATGGCATGCAGATGAAAACAGAATTATCACAGTAAATTATAGAATCAGGATACAAAAATATCTTAATAGGCTGAATTTGTTAAGATGAAATTAAATAGAGATAAAATATAAATTTTTCACTTGAATATAAAAATCAATTTCATAAGTATAAAATGGAAGAGGCATGTTATTGTTCTGGAGAGCAGTTGTTCTGGAGGAAAAGTCTGTTTTGTTTTTTGGTGTTTTTTAGCAGACTACAAGTTCAGCATGATTTAATAATGCAATATGACAGCCAAAAAAAGTTACTGAAAACTTGGGCTGCTTTAAGAGGACATATCTTTCAGGAAAATTGAGACTGTAATCCAATTGTATTCAACCTCAACTCTCATCAGATTTCATCTGGAGTGCAGAACTCTGGGAGCCACAGTTTAAGAAAGGCATTGATAAGATGGAGAGTATCCAGAGGAGAATCCGCATGGGGTCCATGTTATATTAGCATCAGTTGAAGTAATTGGGCATGTTTAGCCTGGAGAAAAAAGTTAGGTGAAAAGGTAGAGTGGAAAACATACTTACTGTCTTTCAGTGTTTAAGAACTTTCATGTGGATGAATGCCTGGACCTGCTCTGTATGACTCCAAAAGTCAGAAGTGGAAACAATAGTTGTCCAAATGTGTAATGGATGATCTATTAGAAAAGGAGTAGGTTCCTCCTTGAGTATTTTCAAGAAAAGGCAAGATAATCCCTTTGCTGTAGTGAGGATTCCTTTAGTGTATGAGTTGAATTACATGGTTGCTGAAGTCCATTCCTGTTCTCAAATTCTGGGATTCTATAGATTATTGATCATAAGAAATCACCAAATAGAATGGAATTATATATTCCAAAAATCAAAGAAATCCAAGCTATGACTCAAAATGACGAATCTAATTAGTAAAAAACAAGAAAAAGAAGCACATGCAGCATTCATTCAACAAAAATCAGATGCTAGAGTAGGGTGACATTTTTTTCTTTCTTTCTTTCTTTCTTTCTTTCTTTCTTTTTTTTTTTGCTTAGGTAATTGGGGTTAAGTGACTTGCCCAGGGTCACACAGCTAGGAAGTGTTAAGTGTTTGAGACCAAATTTGAACTCAGGTCCTCCTGATTTCTATCCATTATGTCACCTACCTGCCCCTTGGGTGACATTTCTTAAGGGAAGTTTTGAACTTATCTCTTGACGCACTGCGTTTTGTGTTATTCTGGGATCTCAAGAAGAGGCTAGGGACCTGACATTTTTCAATGCTCCTAAAGTGATCTGATCCAGGAAAAATCTAATTGTTACTTACCTCCATGGTTTGAGCTCTGCAAGCTTCTTATTTGGTTGGGTTTGAGCAAGAGTAAATTGCTGCTGGACTTGGCTCTTATCAGCAACCTGGAAAACTTGGTTCCCAATGACAGAATAGTAGACTCCTTTTGGGGAAGGGGGCGATTCTTGCCCTGGTTGCTATTGTGAAAACTAGATTCTTCCTTAGGTAAGAGGAGAGAGGGGGCTTGCAGCTTAGATAAGAAAGCCATAGGATGCAAATTATAAATAATGAGATGTTAATGTGTGAACAAGGTATTCAACTCATTCTGATTACAGGTCACCAGTCTGGTTCATCCAAAGCTATTGCTCCCTTCTGATGCAGATTGAGTTGTTTACATTTCCTAAAGGATTAATAGCATCTTCTTAAAATTAACAAACTTTTTCATTGGAAACTACCTCATGGGAAAAAAAAAAAGGAGAAAGCAGATCCCCTTTTCTTCCCTTTCTCTGAGTCATTTTACACCTAGAAAGAAATGCAGCTCAAACACAGGGAAAGTCACCTCCTTGGAAGTATGCAGGAGATAAGCCACCTCCAGGGGCACTCCTTGCAACCGTAACCTATCTAAGTACCCCCAGATGCCCAAGTTTTTGCCTTGTGCTCATTTTCTAGAGGAAGCAGATCTCTCTGATGTGACTAATTGATCTATAAAGGTCACCAGGAAAAGTATTGTTCTTTCCATCTTATAAATCAGGAAATTAAAATGGAAGGACACTGATGTCTTTCCCAGCACCCGTCCCAATGTTTTACTTATCATTGGGCCATCCTCCAAGATTCTGATCTGTTTTCAATAATCAGAAACCTAAGAAATCCAACCTTGTCACCCTTGATTCTGATGTTTTCAGTAAATCAGAAACATAAGAAATCCAACCTTGATTTATAGCAAATATCCTTGTCTTCAGCATATTTGTATAGAATGTCCCATGAGACTCTTATTTTTTTTTATTTTTTTTCCTGAGGCAATGGGGGTTAAGTGACTTGCCCAGGATCACACAGCTAGGGAATATTAAGTGTCTGAGACCAGATTTGAACTCAGGTCTTCCTGACTTCAGGGCTGGTGCGCTATCCACTGTGCCATCTAGCTGCCCCCTCCCATCAGACTTTTAAAAGGAGATGGATGAAACATTTTATTATTATGATAAAAGTATATACTCTGGAGTCAGAAGAGACCTATCTAGTCTCAGATCCTCACCCTGTCATTTCCTTGCTATATAAACAGCCAAAGAACAGAAAATAAATCATTTACCTCCTTCTAGGCTTCATTTGGGGTATCTATCATACCTGATAGAGTTCTGAAAGTCTGATGAGGTAATCTATGTATTATGTTCGGCAAACCTTGACATCCTATATAAATTCTGCTGCATTCATACAATGCAGTTTCTTGCTGTTTTGAGGATATAGCAGGAAAAAATATTGGATTTGAAGCCAGAAGATATGAGTTCAAATTTCAGCCAAACTGCTACTTACTATCTGCTAGATATGGCTAGAACCAATATGGCTAGAATTTAATCTTTTATTTAAAAAAAGAGGTAATAAGGGCAGGGAGCAGGACTAACTGGTCTCCAGACTTTTGTGATGGTTCTCCTAAATCATCATTGAATCAGTTATTCCTTCTATGACAACAAAGACTTCCTCCCCTGCTAAACCATGACTGGCAGCTCTTCATTGTCTTTCCTCATTAACTCTGAGAGTTTCTGAAGAGTTCAAATCAGTCTTCCATGGCATGAAGGGAAGAAATTGTGTTTAAATAAATCTGAACTCTTTAATGATTTCCAAGTCCTCCTCCTTCAGAAATGCAGTCACCCTGACTTCAGGAGGGCATCTAGGTGGCTCACGTGATAAAGCACCAGGTATAGAGTCAGGAACACCTGGGTTCAAAGCTTCAGATCCTTATTAGCTGTATGATACTGGACGAGTCACTTAAACTCCATTTGCCTCAGTTTCCTCATCTGTAAAATGAAAAGGAAATTCAAACTATTCCAGGTGAGGAATAATAGACAATTCTAGTGTCTGGTTCCCTTTTTCTTACTCTTCTCCAAGTGGGACTTTAATTCCTGCCAAATGGAAAAGCAGAAGGCTCAGGAGGGAGTACTAGGCTAGAATTGTATTCACCTGCTCCCTTTAACATTGTTATCCTACAATATATACTTTTAAGGCTCAACCTAAACTCTTGATCACTATTTTTTAATGGAGAAAGAGGACCCTACCCTTCTCACCAAATGCCACTTCCAGAATGGACATACATAGTAAATAGCAAAACAAACAAAAACATTTATCCAAGATAACTAAATAGAAATCAGAGAAAGTATACATTTAAGAAAATACAGCAAATAATACAGATTGATGGCAACTAAATGGCAAAGTAAGTAAAGCTCCCAGCCTGAAGTCAGGAAAATCTAAATTTAAATCTGGCCTCATATAGTAGCTATGTGACCCTGAGCAAGACTTAACCCTGTCTGCCCCAGTTTCCTTATCTATAAAATGATCTAGAGAAAGAAATGGCAAATCTCTCCAGTATCTTTGCCAAGAAAACCCAAATGAAGTAGTGATGGGTCAGACATAATTAAAATATGACTCCATCTTTGGGAGTGAGATAACTCAAGTAAGAAAAATTGTCCCAAAGAGAAATTTTCAAGCTTAGCAAGTTTCTAATATAACAAGTTGGGATATCATTAAAGTACATGTTAGCTTCTTCACAGAGTCATTTTCCTTTCAGAGGTGGTTAAAGAGATGCCTCATTTTCTCTCTGTGTAAGCCAGAAGATGAACTCAAAGAGAATAAAAGACCAGATCACTCTTCTCTTCCACACTTGCTGACTCCATCCTCTCCTACAAGCAAAGAGAGAACCTCATCCCAGTGGACGTTGGGGCTATGGTGACAGCAGAACCCTATGAAGTAGGAAATGCAAAAAAAATTCTAGACAATATATAACATTCTTTTTTTGTTTGTTTTTATTAAAGCTTCCTATTTTCAAAATATATACATGGATAATTCTCAACATTCACCCTTGCAAAACCTTATGTTCCATTTTTTCCCTACCTTCCTTCTACCCCCTTCCCCAGATGGCAAATAATCCAATATATGTTAAACAACCACTTATAACATTCTACAGAGAGACCTACTTATACTTGTTCTTGCATGGAGACAGATATGGCAATCTTCTTCCCCCCTTCATCATTTCTTTTCTGCTCATCCAGAATCCTAATTATGACATGAACTAATTTGGGCTAAAAGCTAGTAATGAAAGCACCAGGAACTTTTGTCTATATCTATCTATAAATACATATATATGTATATATAAGTATGTGTATAGCTATAGCTATAATTATAGCTATTTATATGTATGTATATGTGAGTATATATCTTTATTTGAGTATTTGTCTATCTGTCTGTCTATCTATCTATTTATTCAATATGGGGAGGATCTCCGGGGTCCTTTCCAGTTCTGAAATGCTATATGATTCAGTCTCATTTCTTTTCCAATTTTGAGTATTCTTCTTCTCTCCACGTGATGGCAACATTGAGAGTGTTATAGCCTGTGTTGGGGCAGCTGTTCTGTCACTGCTAGAGGTAAAGTATCATATGAAGTTAGGGACATAAGCATCCTTCCTTCTCTCAAGTTTTAAAGCTCCATTTTGCTGTGGAGCAGAGCATGATAAAAATTAGAAAACAAGGTGCAGTCACAGAAATGATGCTTTTGATCACCAGCAAAAGGCTCACTGTTATTTTTCTGAATTATCTTAGTTTTCTGGAAGCCCCAGGCAAAGGTAAGGCATGGAGAAGGGAAATGTCATTATTAATTGAGAAAAATTCCAACTCTCAAAAAGCTGATCAATACAATGCTTATTTTTTTTAAAGTTCCATATGTCTATACATTAAGAATAAAAAAGAACAAAGTCAATGAAAACTATATTTAAGTCAACAATCAAAGAAAAATAAAACTCAAAAGAGAAAACATTTAATAATTTTTCCTTTCAATATCATCGATTTAAGGTTTGTTCCATCATTTGCTTCCAAGAGGATCAATGACATCACAGGGTGATGTCTTGATTGGTGTATGAACTGGATTTAAGTGAAGCAGAGTTGCACAAGGTCATCCATCGGCTTTCTCTCTCTTTCACAATCATGGAAGTTCAATGGCAAGACAAAAGTCAGGATGAGAAGCAATTTTCTAGGATTCGGTGGATGAACATCTTCAGTGTCTAACTGAACTCTAAATTCTCTACAATGTCCGCTTCAGCTGTCTTCATGACCTTTGGAACAAATTATTCTCATCTTCCCAGTCTACCAAGAGAAGTCTTCACATGCTTTGGGTAGAGACCCCCTTAATTCATCTATGGGTCTGAGACTGTCAGTTACCTTCTATTTGGTTTAGCCCATCTGCTGAGACAGTTTTATGGCTGTGTCCATATGCTATAGCTTGTTGGACCCATAGGTGAGAAATGGGTGAACAACCATGAAAAGAGCTCAGCAAGTCCTCATACCAGAGGTGCTAGTCCTTCTTGAACACCTCATGACTCCATTTAGTCTGAAGCATATTGATAATAAAAGAACCTTGGATGTGGTAGTCAGAACACCAAGGTTCTGATTCTGGCTCTGCCCCTATTTTCCTGGGCAATTAGTGTAGTTTCTGTCACAATTAAGTGTTTAATAAATGTTTATTGACTGACCATTGGACAATTCCCCTCTCTTGGTTTTTCCCTTATTAATAGCCTGAGGGGATTGAACATCTGAGTCATTTGTAGAATTAGGGTGTTGAATTTCTAGGATCCAATGGTTTAAGTTCTATTAGATCCCAGGATTCCCTAAGATTGAAGTACCTTGATATTATTGGTGTTAACTTAGGTATTAACTTGAACTATATTGTTGAACTTTGGAGCCATATTTGGAGCATGGATGTGTGCTATAATAAGTCACACATTCTAGAAGAATGAAGACTCTAGTCTTCACTCAGCCAGTAAAGATTTGCCCTTATCTTCCTTCCTAAAGTCAATGAGCCTGGAACCAGAGATTCCAGGTGGGCCAGATGTAATATGGCATGCTAGAATAAAGCTTCTTTTTCTTTTTAACTGTTTTAATAGTATTTTGTTTTTCCAAATACATGCAAAGATAGTTTTCAACATTTGCTTTCGCAAAACCTTGTGTTTCAAATTTTTCTCCCTCTCTCCCTTAGCTCCCTCCTCCCCAAGCCAGCAAGTAAAACATGTGCAGTTCTTTTAAATATATTTTCACATTTATCATGCTGTGCAAGAAAAATCAGATCAAAAGGGGAAGAAACATGAGAAAGAAAAAAACAAAAAAATTGAAAATACTATGCTTTGATCCACATTAAGCCTTCATAAATCTTTCTCTGGATTCAAATAGCACTTTGCATCCCACACCTATTTAATTGCTTTGAATCATCTCATTGTTGAGAAGAATCAATTCCATCACAGTTGTTCATTATATAATCTTGTTACTGTGTACAATGTTCTTTTGGTTATGCTCACTTCACTTAGCATCAGTTCATGTAAGTCTTTCAAGACTTTTCTGAAATCAGCCTGCTCATCATTTCTTATAGAACGATAATATTCCATTATATTTATATACTATAACTTATTCAGCCATTCTCCAACTGATGGGCAGCCACTCAATTTCCAGTTCCTTGCCACAACAAAACAGCATGAGAGCAAAGCTTCTTAAACTGTGGGTTGCCACCAGTAACTGAATGTGGGAGTCATGAATATGATTTATTATTAGTAGATGTTTGATTTTTATACCTATTTTATGTGACTATATACTTGGAGTCACATAAAAATTTCTCAGGTGATAAGAGATTCCAAGTAGAAAAAAATTAAGAAGCCTTGTGCTAGAGAATGGGTCCATTGGACCTTTGGTTTTCAGATAAATCGGTTTGTATTTCTGATTCTCACTTCCCTTCTCTTTCTAAAAGAGACTCTGGAGATATTGCTTATCCTCCATATGAGTTGACTGAAGACCCAGGAGGCTGCTTCATACCTGGAGCTAACACTTAGTTCCATGTGAGTGGAACATAGAGTGCATAACAAACACTATTGTGGTAAATTTATGCAAAGATGTTCAGCCCAGATGTGGGCTTTATACGATAGATTCAGACAAGATCAAATTATCAGATAAAGGAATAGTCATTGTTAGCTTGAAATCAACTTGCCTAGTCTTTAATAGAGTGCCCCAGGGATTTGTTATTGGCCCTAAGATGTTTAATATATATTTTAATTAATAGCTTAGATAAATGCATAGGTAGCATGATTGGTATATTTTCAGAATACAAAGATAGGAGGGACAAATCATGTATTAGGTGATGGAGTCAGGATCCAAGATAATCTCAACAGGCTGTATTAGCCCAAATCTATGTAATGCTTTATACTTAGGTTTAAAAACAAAAAAAATGACTAGGTAGGTCATCCAAAAAAAAACTAAAGGAATTTTTGTGTAGTGAGAGTTTATTATGGACCAACAATGCAACATGGCAATTAAAAAACCAACAAAACCATCAATAACTAACAGGATTTTAGGTTGAATTTTAAAAGTTATACTGTTTAAAATAAAAGAAATGATAGAGGCTTACTGTACTCTGCTCTGGTCAGATAAGAAATGAGTTATGGTGTTCAGTTGGGGTACCATATTTTTGAGCATTCTACGTAGCTGGAGAGTGTACAAAGCAGGGTGACTGGGATGGTAAGAGGTTTTAAGACCATACCATATGAGGATTAATTGAAGGAGTGTAGGGTTTTGACTTGGGAAGCAGAAAATTCTGGAAGGCAGGAAAATGGTTTTCAAATATTTGAAGAGTTTTCTGTCATGCAGAA
>JAJPUD010000122.1:813601-833365 GCA_023553655.1 Myrmecobius fasciatus | reverse complement strand
GAGGAGGAGGAGGAAGAAAAGAAAAAGAAAAAGAAAAAGAAGAAGAAGCTGAACAAGGAAGATGACTATATGAAATGAAAGAAATGAATGGATATGAAGAATGTTGCAGAGATAGAAGGGCTAAGACTTATGAACTAATTGACCCCAGAGGATGAAAGAAAGGGAATATTCCAAGATTATTTAAGGTTACAGATCTGGATGACAAGAACACTTGATGTTATCCTCAAAAGAAATAAGTTTGAAGAGGGAACAGGTTTAGGGAAAATATGATTTCCATTTTGGATGTGAAAAATTTTAGGTAGTGACGAAACTATCAGGTTGAGATATTCAATGGATCGTTGGCAATGCATGACTGAAGTTCAAGAGAGACAGTAAGGCTAGAAATGTAGATTTCAGAGTCATCTGCATGAAGATGATAAGTGAACCAATAGGGATATATAATAATTTTGCAAAAACAAAATCCTAGAATTAGCAATCCGTAAAGTGGGAGAGTCTTTTCATGGAAGTCTTTAATTCCTCTTCTGAATCCATGTTGCTAAATTTTCTACAGCTCATTTGATAATCATTTAATAAATTATGGCATCTCATATTGCTTTTTAGTTTGTGTGTGTGTGTGTGTGTGTGTGTGTGTTTTGGCTAGCCAGTGGGACTGTGAATTTTTTTGAAGGCAATGACTTTCCTTTAACCTTGATAACCCTTAGTACAAATCTATATTCTAAAAGAATACTAAGAACACAGTGAAATATCTAGTGAAGGGTATTCCCTCAGGCCACTTTCAGCCATTAACTGAAGTTTGGTTCTCACAGTTAGAATGGACAAGTGATATCTTGAAAAGTTTCACCCTAAGCATGACATTTGAGAAAGAGAATTAGATGAGGAATTAAAAGACTGTGTTTGAGCTCTTGTTACACACTAGCTTTATATTCTTGGGCCAAGCTATTTCACCTGAGAATGCCTCAGTCACACAACTCGATGGAATAGTTTCACTATTTTTAGTTCTGGCATTCTAGGACTGGCATTCTAGGACTATATTAGAATATTAGCATTTGTGGTTATACATTATTATAATGCTATCTTATGAAAAAGAACAAAGGACTTAACTCAAATATCAGAACAAATGTATTTTGTACCTGATTCCATGTCCCTCAGACAAATTGGGATGACAAAGGTAAAATGCTGATGGAGCCCATATTGTACATGCTGGGCTCCTCTCATGAGGGCTGAAGAAGTGCTGCTTTCAGGATCAATGCATATCACTGGATCTTTTCCCTCATTGCATTAGTCCATGACTAACCACTATAATCTTACAAACACAAAAATGCAATTGCTTTTGTTTTTGCATTGCTATGTTTCTACAAGATGTATATTTTGTTCTTTCATTTTCATCCCCAGTGACTGGCATGAGCCAAATAACTTTGAAGAATAATATGGTATTGTGGAAAGAACAATAGTCTTTCCATTGTTCCAATGACACTACTGGTAAGACAAAGTAGCTTTGTATCAACCAATCAAGGTCTTACACAATAAGCCTGAAACTATTGAGATTTATCTCCTTCCTATCACACTACTTTAACTTTAGATGTCACAAACGAAACTAGAAAGAACAGGCTTTCCAATGATTGCCTAATCCTGCCACAAATGGGGTCTCAGTCACTAAATTGAATGGCTAAAAAATAGATTTTTAGATACCAGGAGTGACAGAAAAGTGAGGAGATATGTCCCTTTTAAGGCTTATTTTTCTGGTGAGTTTTATACCCCATCCTCCTCAGATATGACTGTTGAGCTAGTATGGAAGCTTGATCTGAACCCTGTAGGTTTGGACTCTGATTCAAACTTTCTGCCTCTATCCCCCTCTAGCTTTCCAATGTTCGGAAAAAGAACACACATGCAAACACTACCTTGGAGTAGGACTTCTAATACTTTTTCCTCTTGCAACCCTTTTTTTTCTCTTGAGAAATTTTTATGCAACTCTGGACATATAGGTATATAAAATAGATATACAAATTAAACATTTACTGATAATAAATCATTATTTCATGACCCCCACATTCAGTTACTGTGGTCATGGCTCACAGTTTGCCTTGGAGTACTTATAGGCCTTGGAAAGTAGGATCCCCAACCAAATGATATTTCCTTTGTCCCATAGCTAACAAATTCACATCTTCCATTTCTCTAATCATGGTGATTCAGAAATCTCTCTTTCTGTATTTCTTTTCTCTGTATTTCTGAATCCCTATTCAGCTCAATTATACTGCACCTCAGTCTTTTTCTTCTACCCTGCCTTAAATGCTATACAACCATATAATTATTAAATATTTTTCTAATCATGCCATATAATAAGTCCTTCAGGACTGAGTCAAATCTATTCCCACCATACATTCACCAGAAATAACCAAAGAATCTCAGGTCAGCTCCATGAGGCATTCTCTAACCTAACCCCTACTGTATTAATACATACTGAAAAAATATAAAATAAATACAAGATGGTTAGATTGGAAAGTAAAATCAGTTAGGAGGAGCATAAAGGTCTGAGTGTAGAAATCATGTTTGGGTTTGGCTATGAAGGGAAAAGTGAGTAGGTAATACATGAGATCAATCAGTGCAAAGATGAGAAATGAAATGTCATGTATAAGGAACAGCTAATTTGGCTGGACTAGAGAGTTCAGGACAGGGAGTGATGTATAATAAAGATGGAAAGACATCTTGGTGTTCTGTTATCAAGGTTTTTAAAAAGCCATACAGAAGAGTTTATTTGGAATCTAGAGACAATAGAGTCAGTGGAGATTTTCCAAATCTATGCTTAATAAAAATCACTTAAGAAACTATGCAGAGGATAAAATAGACTTGAGATAGGGAGGAATATTAGGAGGCAATTGCAGTAGTTGAGGAACAAGATGATTCAGAGCATCTGAATTAAGTTTCTGGCTATGTGAGTAGTGAGAAGAAGAATGTAACAGATGCTTGAGGGGAGAAATGGCAATGTTTGGCAGCTGATTTCATATGCAAAAGGGAAGAGAGGGAAGGAGCAAGCATTATTAAGTTTATATTATATACCAGACTAAGTTCTTTATAAATATTATCTCATTTGATCCTGACAACAATCCTATTATCTTCATTATATAGATGAAGAAACTGAAGCAGACAGAAGTTAAATTACTTTTCCTTGTCACAGAACTGTATATTTGACATAATTTATATGCCTCTGTGTGTGTGTGTGTGTGACATCAGCCTATCTCTGAGACTATATTTGAATTCAGGTCTTCTAGACTCAGCACTCTATCAAGGTACTTTCTAAAGGCTTCTAAAGAGCAATGAGAAATTAAGAATATAAAGGTTATAAACCTAGGATACTAGAAAAAATGGCAGTGTCCTGAATAAAAATGATCTAATTTCATAGAGGGATGAAGGAAAAAGTTTGTGGAAAGAAAAATGAGTTCTGTTTTGGATTTGTTGAATCTAAGATTTCTATAGAATATCCATTTGGAAGTGTCCAATGAACAGATGGTGATGTAGGAAATGGAGCTTAAGAGAGAATAGAACTAGATGTATAAATCTGTGAGTCATCTGTACAGAGATGATAATTAAGCCCCTGAAAAATAATAAGGGGAGACAGAAATAGAGAGGAACCCAGGGCAGAGCCATGATGATAAACCAACAAAAGAAACAAAAAAAATGAGCAGTCAGACTAGAAAAAGAACCAGAAGAGACTAATATGCAAAAACTTAGGCAAGAGTGATGATTCAAGAAATGAGGATAATCACAGTGTCATTAGCTCCAGAGAGGCCAAACAGACTAAAGATTGAGAAAAGGCCATTGGATCTCTTCATTAAGAATTAATGATGACGGAGCAGCTAGGTGTTGCAGTGGATAGAGCACCATCCCTGAAGTCAGGAGGACCTGACCTCAAATCTGGTCTCAGACACTTAACATTCCCTAGCTGTGTGACCCTGGGCCAGTCTCTTAACCTCAATTGCCTCAGCAAAAAGCAAAAAAAAAATGATGACAATTCCAATAGACTTATGATGGAGAGAGCAATCTGCACTCAGAAAGAGGACTGTGGGGACAGAATATGGATCACAGTATGGTATTTTCACCTTTTTGTTGTTGCTTACTTTTTGTTTTCTTTACCATTTTTTTTCTTTTTGATCTGATTTTTCTTTTGCAGCAGCACAAATGTGGAAATATTTATAGAAGAATTGCACTTGCAAGGTGGAACCAAGATGGCTGAGAGTTCACAGGTCTTTATCTGAAAGGCCCTTCCAGATCAAGCCTCTGAACTGATATTGGAGTGACAGAGCCCACAAATATTTGGAGGGTAACAAGTTTCCAGAAGAAAAGATTTTGGAAGAACTTTGGAAAAGATCTGTTTCCATGAGGGTCGAGGGGAGGGAGGGAAGGTGGGCAAGTACAGGTGTGTTGGGCAATCTACTGGGAGGTTCCCAGTCAAAATACAGCAGTGTTGGCTACTCTGTCCTAGTTACAAGCCAGGGGATCAGCAGATAAACTATAAGACATCCAATACAAATACAAAAGGCAAACAGATCTCAAACCCTGATGATCTTAAAGGTAAATCATCTCCAGGTGAAACCCCAAAGGGTAATATGAGTTGGTCCCCATCTCACAAGGCTCTCTTGGAAGAATTCAAAAAGGATATTAAAAGAGAATTAGAAGAAAAATGGGGAAAGGAAATGAGAACTTTGCAAAAGAGTTTGAAAAAGGAAAAAAAACAGAAATTATCTGAAGAAAACTCTTTAAAGAATAGATTTAGTGAAATGGGAAAAATCATATAACTTCTTACAAAATAGATTTGATGAAATGGCAAAAGAAAACAACTCCTTGAAAAGCAGAATTTGTGAAATAGAAAAAAAATGAACAACACACCTCATTTAAAAGTCAAATTAGTCAAATGCAAAAGGAGATTTAAAAAATCAACTGAAGAAAATAATTCACTAAAAATTAGAATTGAACAAATGGAAGTGAATGACTCAATGCGACTTCAAGAATCAGTCAAACAAAACCAAAAAAAAAAAAAAGAATAAGAAAGAAAAAAGAAGAAAACATAAAATACCTCATCAGAAAAACAACTCACCTGGAAAATAGATGTAGGAGAGACAATATAAGAATTATTGGACTTACTGGAAACCATGATGCAAAAAAGGGCCTAGACATCACCTTTCAGGAAATCATCAAGAAAAACTCCCTGATATTTTAGAATCAGAGGGTAAAATAGCCATTGAAAGAATTCACCGATCACCTCCTAAAAGAAACCCCAAAATGAAAACTCCAAGGAATATTGTAGCTAAATTTCAGAATTATGGGAACAAGGAAAAAATATTGCAAGCAGTCAGAAAGAAACAATTCAAATAATGAGGAGCCACAATTAGGATTTCCAGGGCCTAGAAGCTTCCACTTTTAAAGGACTGAAGGACTTGGAATCTGATATTCAAATTAAAAAAAAATGTGATCTCCAAATACAGAACTCAAGAAAGACATAAAAAGGTAAAAAGAAAAGAACTCTTTAGAACTGTATCTCTGTTATAGGTATACTTAGGAGGTGCAGGTATAATTTGATTTTATTGTGACAATATAAAAAAGAAACTAGAAGTGGAAAGAGGATTGTACTGGAAGAAGAGGAAAATGGAGGTGAAATGAGGTAAATTATATCTCATGAAGAGGAAAAAAGATCTATTATAATTGAGGGAGAGAAGGAAGGGGGATGAACATTGTGTGAATCTTACTCTAATCAGATTTGCCTCAAAGAGAGAATATCAAATATATTTAGCTTCACAGAGAAATTTGTTTCACCTTATGGGAAAGTGGAAGGGGAAAGGGGAAAAGAAAAGGGGAGGCTAATATAATGGAAAATAGAAGTAGTAGGGGAAAGTATAAGAAAGGGACAGGAGTTGTAAAAAGTGGGGCTATTTGAGGGAGGTGGTGATCAGAAGCAAAACACTGGGGAGGAGGAAAAGAGGGAAAAGGAAAGAGAAAGGTATAACTTGGGGAAAATAAAATGGCAGGAAATACAATCTTAATAATTTTAACTGTGAATGTGAATGAGATGAACTCTCCCATAAAATGGAAGCGGATAGCCGACTAGATTAAAAGCCAGAATCCTACAATATGTTGTTTACAAGAAACACATTTCTTTAAATAAAACACATTGATATCTTCAGAGTAAAGGTAAAAGGCTGGAGCAGAATCTATTATGCTTCAGCTGAAGTAAAAATGCAGGGGTAGTGATCCTGATCAAAAGTAAAAAAAAAAAAATAGATCTAATTAAAGGAGATAGGGAAGAAAACTACTTCTTGCTAAAGGATATCATAGATAATGAAGTAATATCAATAGTAAACATATATGCATCAAACGGTATAGCATCCAAATTCTTAGAGAAGTTAAAAGAGTTGCAACAAGAATTATACAGCAAAATTATACTAGTGGGGGATTTCAACCTTGCTCTCTCAGAACTAGATAAATCAAACCACACAATAAATAAAAAAGAAGTTAAAGATGTAAATAGAATTTTTAAAAAGTTAGATATGATAAACCTTTGGAGAAAATTGAATGGAGACAGAAAGGAATATATTTTTTCTCAGCAGGACATGGAACCTATGTAAAAATTGGCCATGTATTAGGACATCAAAATCAAATGCAGAAAGACAGAAATAGTAAATGCTTTTTTTTCATATCATGATGCAATAAAAATTACATACAATAAAAGCCCAGGGGAAAATAGACCAAAAAATTAATTGGAAACTAAATAATCTGATCCTAAAGATGAGTGGGTGAAACAAGAAATCATAGACACAATCAATAATTTCATCCAAGAAAGTAACAATAATGAGATAGCATACCAAAATTTATGGGATGCAGCCAAAGCTATTCTTAGGGGAAGTTTTATATCTCTAGATGCTTACTTGCATAAAATAGAGAAAGAGAAGATCAATGAATTGGGCATGCAACTAAAAAAAATCTAAAAAATTAAAAGTCCCTAATTAAATACCAAATTTGAAATTCTGAAAATAAAAGGGGAGATTCATAAAATTGAAAGTAAGAAAAGTATTGAATTAATAAAAAAATAAGAATTGAATTTATGGGAAAAAAACTAAATAACCTTTAGTTAATTTGATTAGAAAATGGAAAGAAGGGCCAGCTAGGTGGTGCAGTGGATAGAGCACCAGCCCTGAAGACAGGAGGACCTGAGTTCAAATATGACCTCAGACACCTAATACTTTTCAGCTGTGTGACCCTGGGCAAGTCACTTAACCCTAATTGCCTCAAGAAAAAAAAAGAAGAAAATAAAATTATTAGTATCAAAAAATGAAAAGGAAGAACTTTCCACTAATGAAGAGGAAATTAGATCAATAATTAGAAGTTATTTTGTCCAACTATATGGCAATAAATCTGATAATTTAAGTGAAATAGAGGAATACTTAGAAAACTATAGATTGCCCAGATGAATAGAAAAGGAAATAAATTACTTAAATAGTCCCATTTGAGAAAAAAAGAAATTGAATAAACTATTAACCAACTCCCTAAGAAAAAACGTCCAGGGTCAGATGGATTTACAGATGAATTCTACCAAACATTTAAAGAGCAATTAATTCCTATACTATGCAAACTAATTGGAAAAAACAGGGAAAGAAGGAGCCCTACCAAATTCCTTTTATGACATAGATATGGTGATGATACCTAAACCAGAAAGGATCAAAGCAGAGAAAGAAATTTATACACCAATTTCTCTAATGAATATTGATGCAAAAATCTTAAATAAAATACTAGCACAGAGATTATCCCCGGGATAATATGCCATTACCAAATAGGATTTATACCAGGAATGTAGAACTGGTTCAATATTAGGAAAACTATTAGCATAATTGACTATATCAATAACCAAACTAACAAAAATCATACGATTATCTCAATAGGTGCAGAAAAAGCATTTAACAAAATCTAACACCCATTCCTATTAAAAACACTAGAGAGTATAGGAATAAATGGAGTTTTCCTTAAAATTATCAGTAACATCTATTTAAAGCCATCAGCAGGCATCATATGTAATGAGGATAAACAAGAACCATTCCCAATAAAATCAAGGGTGAAACAAGATTGCCCATTATCGTCATTATTATTCAATATTGTATTAGAAATGTTAGCTTTGGCAATAAGAGAATTAAAATTATTAATTAAAAAATAAGAGATTAAAGTAATTAGAGTAGGTAGTAAAATCATCATTCTTTGCAGATGATATGATGGTATACTTAGAGTACCTCAGAGAATCAACTAAAAAACTATTATAAATAATTCACAACTTTAGCGAAGTTGCAGGATACAAAATAAATGCATAGAAATCATCAGCATTTTTATATATTACCAACAAAGTCCAGCAGCAAGAGATACAAAGAAAAATTCCATTTAAAATAGTTGTCAATATTATAAAATATTTTGGAGTCTACTTGCCAAGGCAAAGTCAGGAAGTATATGAACACAATTACAAAACACTTTCCACACAAATAAAGTCAGATATAACCAACTGGAAAAATATCAAGTGCTCATGAGTAGACTGAGCAAATATAATAAAAAATGACAATACTACCTAAATTAATCTGCTTATTCAGTACCATACCAATCAAACTCCCAAGAAATTACTTTACAAACCTAGAAAAATAATAACAAAGTTCATCTGGAATAACAAAAGGTCAAGAATTTCAAGGGAATTAATGAAAAAAAATGTTGATGAAGGTGACCTAGCTGTGCCAGACCTAAAACTATATTATAAAGCAGCAGTCATCAAAACCATTTGGGATTGGCTAAGAAATAGAGTAGTCAATCAGTGGCATGGGTTAGGTTCATAGGACAAAATAGTCAATGACTATAGTTTGACAAACCCAAAGACCCCATCTTTTGGGATAAGAACTAACTATTTGACAAAAAACTTTAGGGAAAATTGGAAATTAGTATGGCAGAAACTAGGCATTGATCCACACCTAACACCCTATACTAAGATAAGGTTGAAATGAATTCACAATTTAGTCATAAAGGCTTGTATCCTAAAGAGATCATAAAGGAGGGAAAGGGACCCACATGTGCAAGAATGTTTGTGGCAGCCCTTTTTGTAGTGGCTAGAAACTGGAAACTGAATGGATGCCCATCAATTGGAGAATGGCTGAATAAATTACGGTATATGAATGTTATGTAATATTATTGCTCTGTAAGAAACGACCAGCAGGATACTTTCAGAGAGGCCTGGAGAGACTTGCATGAACTGATGCTGAGCGAAATGAGCAGAACCAGGAGATCATTATACATGGCAACAACAATACTATGTGATGATGAATTCTGGTGGACATGGCTCTTTTCACCAATGAGATGATTCAGGCCAGATCCAATGATCTTGTGATGAAGACAGCCATCTGCAGCCAGAGAGAGGACTATGGGAACTGAGTATGGATCATAGAATTTTCACTCTTTTTGTTGTTGTTTGCTTCCATTCTGTTTTCTTTCTCATTTTTTCCTTTTTGATATGATTTTTCTTGTGCAGCATGATTATTTGTAGAAATATGTATAGAAGAATTTTACATGTTTAATATATATTGGATTACCCATTGTCTGGAGGAGAGAAGGAGGAGAAGGGAGGGGAAAAAATTAGAAAACAAGATTTTGTAAGGGTGAATGTTGAAAAATATCTCTATATATTTTTTTAAAATAAAAATGCTATTATTTTAAAAAATAATTAATAGTGAGTAGCTGCAGAGACATGCAGATGGAGACATTCAATCCCAGTAGCAGGGGATTCAGATGGCAGGTAGAAATGATATAACCCAGCTGGAGGATGACTCATTGGCTCTTACACAAAGTATAGTTTTGTGTTTTGTGTTGTTTTTAATAATAACTTATGTTGGAAACTTGAATTTTGTTTCTAGGTTTGATGGATTTTTTTTCTTCTATTGCTACAGCATATTTGAAAAATTCCTTTTTATAACTGGTATTTAAAAACATATAGCTTTACACATACTCATTTTTCCCTACCCCTTGACATAATGGATTTGAATTGATTTAACTATTTAGTTTCCTTAGAAGTTTCAGTTTCTTCTCTGCTGACACATACACATAAATGGAAAGTTTCTTTCTCTTCACAGACTAGACCTTTATAGATGTAGTTTATCATTCCAGAGAAATTTCTAAATTACTGAGACCAATACAAAATTTTTGAGCCTGAAGAAGCCACCTTGAAGGTGTAAAACCAAAAAGAAAAGGAAAATTTAAAAAAATCTCTCAAGTCATTTCTACATACATGCTTTATGGTACTGATTTCTCAGTACTTAGTTCATTTATACTGAGATAGTCACCAGAAAGGTTTAATTTCATTTGAATTGATTTGTATGAAAGGGACCTTATATAGAAGCAAAGCAAGGATCCAGTTGAAGAGCTTTGAGAAATTTGACAATGAATTAAACAAAATAATCACTAATGATTAATAAGATAATTATTAGATTAAATTATTATATTTATAATATTATATTATATAATCAATATAAATAATAATAATATATTATATTATAATAAATTATTATATAGATTAGATTAAAAGATAATAAGATTAATAATAATACTCTTAAATTTGAAAGCCAATGGTGAAAATTAACAACTCATTAATGATGATTGTTCCTTTTATTTACTTTTTATTTTTTTCCATCTACCCTAAACTATCTAGTCCCTCCATTGGTGAATAAAATGCTATACCTCTAAAACTACTCTAGACCTAACTTGAATGCAATCCAGTTACCATTAAACGTAAAAAATTACTTAATTTTCCTGGACCCTAGTTTCTTCATCTATAAAATGAGAGGGTTGCCTTAGATGGGTTATCTTATGATTCAACAGCGCTCTGCTGACTCAACCAAATGTGTGTCCCAATTCCAGGGTTGAGCTGGTAAATATTTTAACAGCTGACCCTTCAAAAAATTAGCATGTGCAATACCCTTTTAAGTTGAATCTGTATTAGAATAATAGTTTCTTCATCACTTTCTTAAATCTAGACAATCAACAAAACAGTAAGTCAAGCCCTAACTTGTAGCATATGCTGAATTCTGAGGATATAAATCTTCATGCTGAAAACAATGTGCTCCTATGAGCCAGGTGGTTTCACCATCCTACTGAATAGTTCTCTTCAGCATTCAGTAGGAAAAAAAAACAGTCCAATATGTCTGTATACAAAGACTCTGGCTACCATGGTGTCCAAAATGATCAAATTTGAGATTCTGTACCCTCCATTAAAGACATGATACCCCTGTCCTGGGTCATATGTTGTACCTTTTGCATGTGTAACCATTTAATAGTATCATCCCTTTAAAAGGAGAATGGGTGGTGCTCAAGAATAATCTAAGAAGCTGAGATGTTGAGCACAGTTAAGTCTGTCTCTTGTTTTTGTTCCTTTGTTTCTGAGATTCTCAGCATGTTAACACTTGAAAATTGGCTTTATTTAAAATAGAAATTCTGACATCTGGACTTTTTACTCTTCCTTCTCCTGAAGGACACTTTTACTTGCTACATTTCTGAATAATGGCACTTAACAAATGTTGAATTGACTCAGTATTCTGCATGTCTTATCTACCCAAACCATCTTTGGGTCTTGTGCAAGGGAAAAATTGAATCATAGACATATATAAACAATTATGGTAACTAAGTTCTTTGTCTAATTGGAGCATATATGAATAACATATTGCCTTGCAACTAGAACAAGAAAATAAACAACAAGGTAAAGGCAGACTCAGTGTTGAAAGATACATTTTGGGAACTGGAGATACAAAGTTAGGAGATTGGCAAAGGTATAGTTAGTACCTCTGTGACTATGGTGTAGCTAAGGAATTCTGTGAATAAATACTGAAGATTGAGTGGGTACTTTTCCATTTTTTTTCTCAGTAAAGGCAATAAAGTTTCCCATGAAAAAGAAATGTTCTCATAAACTTTAAGGGTATTAGTGCCTAATCTAGCTATTGCCTTTATCCTAATGTTAGAAGCACAACAAAATAAGTCAGGCTTAGAACTTTTATTCCACAAAACAAAAAGATTGCCCCATTCACTATATCTGCCTATATAACATAGACACCCAGCCCAATTTTATTCTATTCAATGATTTTTTTATTAAATATATTTTTTCAAGCACTATTCCAGATGCTAGAGATACAAAGACACAACAGATTATTCCTACTCTGAAATAGTTTGTATCATAAGTGGGAAGGGGCATGGAGAGATATTTACAGCTAAACAATTGAAAGAATTTGACCAAGGGAAAACATAAATAATTCTGAGGATTGGAAAAGACTTCTTATAGGTAGTGCTGTCTTATTTAAACTTAAAAGAATTTTAAGAGATGGTGATAGGGAGTCAATGCATTCTAGACTTATGGATAGTCTGGTTAATTCTGAGCCTGGCTAGAGTACCCTGTGAATAATTTGGAACTTTTCTGTATATTGGCTGTTCCAAAATAATAGCTAAGTATGGATCTTATTTGAAAGCAAACTGATTTAAGGAAGTTTTATGCTTATGTCAGGTCTGTCTATGCCCCTGATAAGACAGTAGATATTGTTATAACCATGTCTGTTCCTTTTCATAAAAAATTTCTATGACAAGAGTAGATAAACTGTAAAAATGTGTGTGTAAAGAATCTTTTTGTTATATTGCACAATATTTCTGAGTTACTATAATAAAATGCAATTGTGAAAAATCTTACTGTTTTCAATGTATAAAATTGGGGTCTTAAAGTATCTTATTCTTTCTAGATGATTTGAGGATAATATATCTTCAAAGTGGGGATAAGACAGTTAAGATAAAAATGTAATGTGATAAAGATGTAAAAATTTTAAATGTTAATAAATAATCTTTACTCTGAGAAAAGTTAACTAGATTATTTTCTCTAAGAACTATAATATACAGATATAGAAATCAATATGTTACATATAGATATACATATCTATCTGTATTTGGCTTTCAAATGATGGTATTAAGAAAAATGGCAAAAGGAGAAATATAAAGTTAGCTTCATAAAATTAGAACTGCTTTTCACCACATGAAGTAGTTACTGAAAAAATAAATTTAAGAGGAATATTCATTCACTTTCCAGTGAATGAAGCCTATTCCAAAATTTCCAAGATAAAATGTTTCCAAAGGTCACACAGCTTCACGGAATAGCTAAAATTCAAGATGAAATAAATTGATAAATATAGTTTAATCTGAAATCTGATTTAGTTTACCCATAGAGTCTATTTAACTAGGTTTCTTTCTTTAGGGAATATATTAATTTAGGACTCTGCTTAAGTTTGAAGGAAGCATGGGATTGTAAATGGTTTTAAAATTTGTTTTCTGGTGATTCTTATGGCCATATGAAATCATTTCAATGTTCTTGATAAAACTTCAAAGTTAAATCTCAAAACTATCAGCATCTTTTTGATGTTCTGCTGGCATGAAATTGTAAAGGTCTGGAATTTTTCTGGAATTTTCAGATTATAGGACTAAAAAGGCTCTGAGAGCAGTACTGCTAATTAATCACATATTGCCAGGGTGAAAATTTTGGATAATATAGGACACTTTTGTAAATTAATCTTCTTTGATCTTTGGGACAGTTTGTAGATGATTTTCAGGTTCCCTTTTGCAATCTTATTTCCTTCTATTGTCCTTTATGGCTATTTATAAATCTACAGTACTAGAAGATGGGGAAGGGAGATATGGTTAGTGCTTGGGGGACCAGAATAACATGGAACATTCTGTCCAATGTGCCACCTTAACTGTGTATGAGGTGTTCAGAGAGGATTAGCACCTCTGTCATGAAGGCCTTCCAAGCTTTTTTCAGAGTTACTTTTCCACCTTTGGTGTTTACCTCTACCCAACTCTCAGTTGTGACTCCAAGACCACACCCTGGTAAAACTGTCTTGACAAATAGTCTAACCCAGATTGATGGTAAACGACAAGGTCTTAAACCTGTTGGTGAGTTAGGAATGTCTATTGTAAGTGTGTGAAGACTTTCCCTGGCAGAATAGGTAGAAGAAAACAAATTCCTCCAATGGCAATGAAGCCAGATGAAGCAGCTGCTTTTGAGATCTTAGAACTTGGTCATATATACCAATGCATCCCAGACCATTGCAAGTTATCTTGACTTTTGTCCTGCCATTGGGTTTCCTAGAAAGGAGACTGAAGCTGGAAGTGCAATTATCTGTGCAATTCTGCCTCACTTAAATCAAATTCATGTGCAAGTCAAGACATCATCCCATAATATCATTGGTGATTCCCTTCAAAAACAAAGGATAAACAACAATTTAGTTAAAAAACAAATTTAGTTAAAGCCCACTTAAGGTCCTCTTACAAATATTTCTGGCTTGTTTTTCATATACACATACCAAATGAATCCTGGAAATGCCTATATCTGGCACTTATCAAAGAATGTGCTATTTACTCATTAATCTCACTACTCTGGCTCTTTCACCCCCATACAAGTAGCACTTAGAACAGCCTACACATAGCATTCCCCCAACAGGTGTTCACCAACTCTTTTTACAATTATTCAGGCTCACTCATGTTGGAAAGATTTTCTTTATTCAGTAAAGAACATAGAAAGAACTAATATCTGAGTCCTTAGAGGGCTGAGAATTCATTCCTGATTTTGGTTAGTTTGAACCTCCTTTTTAAAGGACTATATTTAATTGAATTTAATTCAACCAGTACTAATTAAGCTCTTATTATGAAATGATGTGATGAAAAAATGATGAAAACTGTGCTAGGAGACAGAGTAGTAGAGAAGACTCTATAGTAAAGGCTGTGGAATCTGGGGTTCAAATTCCACCTCTAACCCTTGTTACCTGTGTAACCTTGGGCAAATGACAATCCCCTTGTGCTTCCTTCTCTATAAATTGAAGAGGTTGAAAGATGTGACTTTCTGATCAATGACCTTATAATCCTAGAAAATTTAAAACCATCCTTACCATCAAGAAACTTACATTTTACTCTGACCAGGCAACATGAGCACAAAAAAGGGAAATACCTAGAGATTCCAGTTTGCTGAGAGTCTGCTGTTTCTTAGATGAAAATTTATGAGGTAAAAGTTCATGAGGTAAAAGTTTCTGAAGTGGAATTTCTTGTGGCTGTGAGTATGAGTGAGGTAAAAGTTGAGCTAAAATTTCTCCAGGTCTAGACTACTTCCTTGTGGAACTGTCTTCCGGGTCTGTTATATGTTAATATAAAAAAAAATACACCTCCCCATCTGTTGGCCAGAAGTGATCCACCAGACTGTGGCTGTGAGTGAGGATATACATGTACCTGATGAGTATAGTGCCACACAAAGTAAGAATAGAGGAGTCCCTGAGATTAAGTCTCCACATAGAATTTTAAAATAACAGTAAACAGGATCTAAGGCCTAGGGGAATATTACCCCCAACTCAGGATTAAATTTAAGTACAAAAGGCTGCTAAAAATAAAATAAAACAAAAGAAAAATGAATAAGCAAAATAAAAAGAATTTGAAGATAGATAGCTATTTTGTTGTACAAGAAGATTTGGATTAATATTAAGAGAAAGACAGAATTTTTTTTTTAAAAAAGCCACTTCTATCTCAAAGAGTAACATCAAATGGTCATCAGCTCAATGAGAGTTATTGGAAGAATTTAAAAAGAACTTCAAAACCAAATTAGAGAGATTGACAACAATCTGGAGAATAGATCAATGGGAGACAATATAAAAATTGTTTGACTAACTGAAAGTTATAATAAAAAAAAAGAATCTGGATACAATGTTACAAGAAATTAAGGAAAAATTTCCCTGAAGTTCTAGAACAAGAGGATCAAGTGAAGTAAAAATGGAAAAAAAATCTACCATTCACCACTTAAAAGATATCCCAGAAGAAAAACTTGAAGGAAAGTCATAGCCAAGTTTCAAAACTCCCAGGCTGAGAAGAAAACACTGCAAGAAACAACAACAAAATTTAAATACAGTCCCCTGTGCAGCAACTAGTACTATTCATAGATTGTTGATTGTTTGTTCTTCTTGAAGAAGACCATTATATTGTGAAAGTACCAAGTTAATCTTGAATGAAACCATAGTTCTTTTAAATATAGTGTCCTAAGACCTATAGTCTTTTAGAATGAATGATTATATAAATAATGAATGATGACCCAAAATGTGCCTAAAAACTAGAGAAGATGTTTTTTCCTATGTTCCATTCAAATCAATCAACTGATTATTCCCAGAAAACTAAATTCCATTTTTTATATCTATTCAGTCTATCCCAAGGTTTCCTGGAATGTACAGGTTCTTATTTCTAGCTATCAAAGTAATGGTATTCTTTTGAGATTCAGCTTTGAGGTGCCATTTCCTCCAGAATGCTTTCCCTTATTCTCTTATTCCTTGTTCTTCTCACATCATATTTATTCAAGAGTTGTATGCTATACTCACTCTCATCATGAAGAATGTAAATTTCTTGAGAATCAGGGATTGTTTTGTTTTTGTCTTTGGGTCACCTGTCCCTTGAACAAAAATGTTGCTAAATAAATTGGTGAATCCAGTTGCAGTTGCAGAGAACCTGATTTAAACTCAATTAAGGAAAAATTTACTCCTAACCACTTTGGAATGGTCTCTGTCCATGGTAGGTACTCCTTCCCTAGACATCCTTCAGTAGAGGCTGCATAGCCACTGGTCAGTAAGATAGATTATATTCTTGGTCAGATATAGAAAGTTTTCCATGGCTTCTGATTTATCTTCAGACATGAGAATAATTTTGCAGAGAAGCTCCACATTTCTTATATTAGTACTGACCAATCTCTAGTACCTTTCTGATCCAGTCTGCTCCAACTGGACTGCACTACTGCTCATCCCTTCCTATGCTTATGTTTTCTTGCCTCAGGATCTTTACTCACCTCATTCCTTATTCCCTTCTCTTATTTCTGTCTCTTGAAATCTTACCCATCTTCCAAAGTCTAGAACAAATGCTATCTATATCCTCCATAAAACTTTCTCTGATTCCCCCAATCAGAATATGGTACAGTGAATAGAATGAATACATGGATTAAAGAAGATCTGGATTCAAATCCTACTTCAGATACTTAATTGAGTTAGTTAAGGGGGCCAAGTCACTTAACTTTTCTGAGTCACAGTATCCTCATCTAAAAACGAGGGAGTTATACTCAATGGCTTCTAATATACTTTCCAGTTTTAAATCTATGATCCAGTGATTGGCTTCTCAGGTCCCAAATAGCACTCTTCTTTGCCTCTCTCATGTTCAATTGCAATGTACTATTTTGTATTATAATTTATCTAAATGCTGTCTCCTCTATTTTCTCATCTTCAGTGCTCTCCTCTGAAAAATTTATCTCCCCATGGAAATAGTCCTGAACACCAAGAATTTTGTAAACCTTAAATGGTGCTATTATTATAATAATTATTATTTTCAGTGTCTATACCAGTGGAACATAAATTTTGGCAGGTCTTACTGGAAAGATTTCAGTAATGAATCTAGCCAACATACTCTTTCCTCCAAGGATGAACTTCACTAAATTCATCATTAGCAAGTTGAACAGGTGATAGGTTTTGTTTTAAGCTCATCACCAGCAAGATGAAGAGGTGATAGATTTTGTTTTGATTTTTGGTCATCATCTAATGAAATATCTAATAAGTTACAGAGGAGTTTTTTTTTATAAAGCTTGGCAATTGACATCTAAAAAAGAATAAATGATTGTTGATTGAATATTTTCTTTTTTTATTTTCTTTTATTTTTTATTAAAGCTTTTTTATTTGTATAACATATGTATGGGTAGTTCCTCAGCATTGATCTTTACAAAGCTTTCCGTTACAAATTTTACCCCCAGTCCCCTCCCCTCCCCTAGATGGCAGGAAGTCCACTACATGTTAATAATGTTGAAATACTTGACAAGTTGTGCAAGAAAAATCCTATCTACAAGAAAAAAAAGAAAATCAGAGAAAGGAAACACAATGCAAGCAAACATCAACAGAGAGCATGAAAATGTTATGTTGTGGTCCATATTTCATATCCCTCTCTCTGGATGTATATGGTTTTCTTCAGTGAACAATTGGAACTGGTTTGAGACAATTAATTCTTTGTTGCAGAGAGCCATGTCCATCAGAGGTGATCATCATGTAATATTGTTGTTGCTGTGTATAATGTTCTCCTGGTTCTGCTCATTTCACTCAGCATCAGTTCATGCAAGTCTCTCCAGGCCTCTCTGAAATCGTCCTGCTGGTTGCTTCTTACAGAGCAATAATATTCCATGACATTCATATACCATAATATATTCAGCCATTCTCCAATTGATGGGCATCCATTCAGTTTCCAGTTTCTAGCTACTACAAAAAGGGCTGCCACAAACATTCTTGCACATGTGGGGCCTTTTCCTTCCTTTATGATTTCTTCGGGATATAAGCCCAATAGAAATGCTGCTGAGTCAAAGGGTATGCACAGTTTGATAACTTTTTGAGCATAGTTCCAAATTGCTCTCCAGAATGGTTGGATCCGTTCACAGTTCCACCAACAATGTATTAGTGTCCCAGCTTTCCCACATCCCCTCTAACATTCATCGTTATCTTTTCCTGTCATTTTAGCCTGATTGAATATTTTCTATTTACATTAGTGGAAGGCTTAAATGCACACTGATGAATCCATGAACCCTTAAAGTATTGAAATATCAGTCTTTAAGTACCTTGAAGGCACCACTACAACTAATTCAAGTTTCTATTTCTACCAGCACCCAGCACAATGCTGCTGTGTTGTTTATAGTGGGCGCTTAACAAACTTTTGTTTACTTGAATTGAATTTATGAAACATGTTGATGAGATTGGATCAGTTTGTCTAAAACTATTTGCAAGCAGCTGATAGCAAGAAAGAATTCCTCATAAAAAAGGCCACTGCAAAGTCTGCTAGCACCTGTGTGTCCCAGTCCCTGGATGAAGTGAATGCCAATGACAAAATGTTTATCATACTGGGTTAGTGAGCTAATCTTGATGAGTGTTTGAATACATGACAAAATAGAAGTGGGATGACAAGCTCAGAAAGAGCAGCTGTCCCAGGAGAGGCGTTTATATTATGCAAAGAATGAATGTAATTCCGGGCAAAGTTTGCATATTTTTGAAGAGATTTTATTTAACATCTTAATGGAATTTGCCCTATAATATGAAAGAAAAATTTATCTAGAATATATATATATATATATATACAGAAACTGTGATTTCTTATATGTGACTTGAATAAAAAGTTTCTTTGTGGACAGAATTGATAATAGAGATGCCTTTGACGAATTTAATTGCATGTAAACATGAAATCAGTTTTGATTGTAATAGTACAATCTTTGAACATGAATGAGTTAACCATCCACTTTTTAAAAGAATGATAATACAATTTAACAGAGATTAAATGAAAATAATATGTTTATAGATCTTAAACAGGGAGGTAATGACCCCTACATCAGGCCCAAGCACAATTTGGCTCTGTTTTGGGGATAAAATGTTAAAGTTGGAGCAAGGAAGATAAGGATTCAAATCCTACCTCTTATAATTCCTAGATGTCTGACCTTGGGCAAATGGTTTTCTCAGCTCCTCATCTGTAAAATGCAATTTTAAAATATTTATAGTACCTCAAAGGAATGATGTGAGGCTTAAAGGAAATAATGCATGGAAATCACTTCTTCCTTAATTCTTCCTTCCTTCCTTCCTTCCTTCCTTCCTTTCTTCCTTCCTTCCTTCCTTCCTTCCTTCCTTCCTTCCTTCCTTCCTT
>JAJPUD010000122.1:750436-813591 GCA_023553655.1 Myrmecobius fasciatus | reverse complement strand
TCCTTCCTTCCTTCCTTCCTTCCTTCCTTCCTTCCTTCCTTCCTTCCCTCTTGATTTCTTCCTTCTTCCTTTTCTCCCTTCCTCTCTCCCTCCCTCCTCTTTTCTTCCTCCTCTTCCCTCCCTTTCTTCTCTTCTTTCCCTTCCTTCCCTCCTTTCCCTCCCTTCCTTCCTCCTTTTCTTTCCTCTCTCCCTCTCTGCCTCTCTCTGTCTCTGTCTCTCTGTACCTCTTTTTTCTCTCTCTGTCCATCTCTCTCTCTCTCTCTCTCTCTCTCTCTCTCTCTCTCTCTCTCTCTGCCTCTGTCTCTCTGTCTCTCTGTCTCTCTTCTTATACATGCACATTCATTTTTTAAACACATTTTCTTATGAATCATGTCAGGAGAGAAAAATCAGAACAAAAAGGAAAAATCACAAAAGGAAGTGAAAGAAAAAGAAAAAAAGTGAACGTAGCATGTATTGATTTATATTCAGCCTCTGTAGTTCTTTCTCTGGATGCAGATGGCATTTTCCATCCAAAGTTTATTTTGATTTCTGTTTATTTGGATAGGATAAGATTATTGCAGTGCTAGGCTGTCTTTGTTCTTTCATAGAACTAATCCATTATTTGGCTTATTCTCTAGCCCTGTCATGGCTTGAACATAGCATTGAAGAGGTAAAAGACATTCCCAAAAAAGATTTGTCTGAAGCAAAATGGTGATGTTGGCCAAGATTATCCTTGCTGATTCATACTTCCTTTTCTGCCAAGTGACTGTTCATAGGATTACAGATTCAGAATTAGAAGGAATATTAGAAGTTATCTAGTTTAATATCTTCAATTTACAGATGAAGAATATAATGAACAGGGAAATTGAATAACTTGTCTAAGGGCATAGAGGTAGTAAGCATCAAAGGTAGGATCATTTGATTCCAGAGTCAGTAATTTTTTTTTTACTGCACTGTGCTAGGACATACCCCACTTGGGTCTATCCTCTTTAGGAAATATCCACTGTGATTTTATGATTTCAAGAACACTGTGTTTACCCCAGTCTCCTTCTCTTCCAATAATACACATTTTAATAAGGTCCCTCTGAAGATAACACCTTCACCCTTGTCTATTTCCAGAGAGTGACCATTTCAGATCAGGAAGGAGATCCTTAGGTAATGATTGGTGGTGCAAGGAAATTGTGAGAAAAAAAAAGAATCAACAGCTTGGTAAAGGAGGTATACCCAAAAAAAATCTGAAAAAAATAACACCTTAAAAAACAGAGTAGGCCAAATCATAAAAGAGGCACAAAAATTCAATAAAGAGAAGAATACATTGAAAAGCAGAATTGGTCAAATGGGAAAAGATATGCAAAAATTCATTGAAGAGAAGAACTTAAAAATAGAATTGGTTGGATGGAAAAGCAAATACAAAAGCTCATTAAAGAAAATAATTCCTTTAAAATTAAAATTGAGCAAATAGAAGCTAGTGACTTTATGAGACCTCAAGAAACAACCAAACAAAATCAAAAGAATGAAAAAATAGAAAATGTGAAATATCTTACTGGAAAACAACTGACCTGGAAAATAGATCTTGGAGAGATAATTTAAGAATTTATTGTACTACCTGAAAGTCATGATTAAAAAAAGAGCCTATCTTCTCAACAATTTTGTGATTCCAGACAATTCGAATAGACATGGGATGGAAAATACCAACCTTATCTAGAGAGAGAACTATGGAGACTGAATATAGATTGAAACATAGTATTTTTACTTTTGCTTTTTTTCTTTTACATATTTTTTTTCCTTTTGGTCTGTTTTTTTTTTGGCACAATGTAACAAATCTGGAAATATTTTTAAAAGGATTGCACATATTTAACCTATCAGATAACCTATATCACATATATGCTTGCTGTCTTGGGGAGGGTAAGGAAAGGAGGGAGAAATATATGGAACACAAAGTCTTACAATAATGAATGTTGAAAATCATTATATCTATTTGGAAAAATAAAATACTATTGAAATTATTGGATGACCTTAAAAGATCAACAAAGAGCCTAGACATTATTTTTCAAGAAATTATCAAGGAAAACTGCCCTGAAATTCTAGAACCAGATGATCAAGTAGAACTAGAATCTATCAATCATCTTCTGAAAGAGGTCCCAAAATGAAAACTCCCAGGAATATTATAATCAAATAACCGATCTCCCAGATCAAGGAGAACATACTGCAAGCATCCAAAAAAGAAACAATCCAAATTTTGTGAAGCTACAGTCAAGATAATACAAGATTTAACAACTTCTGCATTAAAGGATCAGAGAGCTTAGAATATGATATTCTGAAGAGCAAAAAAAAAAAAAAAACCAAAAACAAAAAACAAAACAAAACAAAACAAAAAAACAGGATTACTTACAACCAAGGATCACTGACCCAGCAAAACTGAATATAATCCTTCAGGGAGAAAGTGGATATTCAATGAAATAGGGCATTTTCAAGCATTCCTGATGGAAAAACCAAGCTAACTTTTTTTTTTTGGGGGGGGGGCTGTGGTAATTGGGGTTAAGGGACTTGCCCAGGGTCACACAGCTAGGGAATGTTAAGTGTCTGAGATCAAACTTGAACTCAGGTCCTACTGACTTCAGCAGTGGTGCTCTATCCACTGCGCCACCTAGCTGCCCCTGGAGCAAACTTTTAAAAACAAGACTCAAGCATAAAAAGGTAAAGAAAGATAAACATAAGGGATTCAATAAAGTTAAATCATTTATATTTCTACTGGGAAAATGATACTTATGACTCCTAAAAAAATTCAAATTATTAGTGCAGTTAGAAGGAGTATATACAGACAGAAATCAGACATGTGGGTTGAATGTATGCTATGACTATCTAAAAAATAAAATTAAGTGATGAATGTTGGAGGGGATGTGGGAGGGCTGGGACACTGATGCATTGTTGGTGGAGCTGTGAACAGATACAGCCATACTGGAGAACAATTTGGAGCTACGCTCAAAAAGTTATCAAACTGTGCATACCCTTTGACCCAGCAGCATTTCTATTGGGCTTATATCCCAAAGAAATCATAAAGGAAGGAAAGGGACCCACATGTGCAAGAATGTTTGTGGCAGCCCTTTTTGTAGTGGCTAGAAACTGGAAATTGAATACATGCCCTTCAATTGGAGAATGGCTGAATAAATTATGGTATATGAATATTATGGAATATTATTGTTCTGTAAGAAATGACCAGCAAGATGATTTCAGAGAGGCTTGGAGAGACTTACATGAACTGATGCTGAGTGAAATGAGTAGAACCAGGAAATCATTATACACGGCAACAACAGTACTATATGACGATCAATTCTGATGGACATGGCTCTCTTCAACAATGAAATGTTTCAAACCACCTCCAATTGTTCACTGAAGAAAGCCATATACACCCAGAGAGAGGGATGTGAAATGTGGACCACAACATAACATTCTCATACTCCTTGATTGATGTTTGCTTACATTGTGTTTCCTTTATCTGATATATTTTTTTGTGTAGATAAGATTTTTCTTGCACAACAATGATAAGTTTGGAAATATGTATACATATATTCGATTTGCCAATATTTTAACATAATTAATATGTAGTGGATATCCTGCCATCTAGGGGAGGGGTGGGGAGTTGGGGGGAAAAATTTGTAACAGAAAGCTATGTAAGGGTTAATGTTGAAGAATTACCCACACATATGTTATGCAAATAAAATAAAAAAATAAAAATAAAATTAAGGGATGAGAAAGAAGAATGCACAGAGATAAAGGAAATGGGAAAGGTAGAATGGGATAAATTATCTGACACAAAAGAGAATTGAAAGATATTTTACAGTAGAAAAAAATGGGGGAAGCAGGGAGAAAAGTACATGGATTTTACTTTCATCAGAATTAGATCAAAAAGGGAATGATATATACACTCAGTTGAAAATCTACATTACTATATAGGAAAATAGGAAGGGAAGGGGATAAAAGAAGGGAGGAAGAACTGAGAGAAGAGAGGTCAGTTTGGAGGAGATAAATGTCAGAAGAAAAACACTTTTGAGAATAGACAAGGTAAAGGGAGAGAGGAAGTCAGAAGAAAATAGGACATAGTTATAATCATTACTGTGAAAAATTTTTTACGGGGAATTTCTCTACTAAGCACTTCATTTCTCAAACATAGAAAATTGAGTCAAATTTATAGAAATAAAAGCCATTTTTCAATTGATGCTTAGTTAAGGATATGAACAGACAAATTTTAGACAAAGTCATCAAGATTATCTAAAAAATATGAAAAAGATGTTTTCCAATTTGAAACTATGTCCAAAGAGCTACTAAAGTGTGCATACTCTTTGATCCAGCAGTGTTTCTACTAGGTCTATATCCCAAAGAGATCATAAAAGAGGGAAAAGGATCCACACTGCAAAAATGTTTGTAGCAGTCCTTTTTTAATGGCAAGGAACTGGAAATTGAGTGAATACCCATCAGTTGGGGAATGGCTGGATAAGTTATGGTATATGAATGTGTTATTTTCTATAAAAAATGATAAGCCGGTCTATTTCAGAAAAGCCCAAAAAGATTTACATGAACATCTGATACCAAATGAAATGAGCAGAACCAAGAGAACATTGTACACAACAAAAAAATTGTGTGATGATCAATTAAGATGGACTTGACTCTTTTCAAGAATGAGATGATTCAAGGCAATTTTGATAGATTTGTGGTGGAAAGTGCCATCTGCATCCATAGAGAGAGAACTAGGGAGACTGAATGTGGATCAAACCATAGTATGTTTACCTTTTATTTGTTGTTATTTGTTTACTTGTTTTTTTCTTTCTTTTTTTTCACTTTTGATCTTATTTTTCTTGTGCACCATGATTAATATGGAAATATGTTTAGGAAAATCGCACATATCAGATTGCTTGCTGTCTTGAGGAGATAGGAGGGGAAAAGACAGGAAGAAAAAATTGGAACACAAGGGTTTACAAAGATTAATGTTAAAAACTATCTTTGAATGTATTTGAAAAAAGTAAAATATTTAAATTTTTAAAATTAAAAAAGAAAAAGATGCTCTAAGTAACTAGTAATAAAAGAAATTAAAATAATTCTAAGCTATTACCTCACAGCTGTCAGATTGCCTACATGATAGAAAAGGAAAATGATAAATGTCAAAAGGGGTGTGGGGAAATTAAAACACTGATGTACTATTGGTGAAATTATGAAATGATTCATTCATACTGTAAAGCAATTTGGAACTGTGCCCAAAGGACTAGAAAACCATGCATACCCTTTGACTAAGTGATATCACTACTAGGTTTGTATCCCAAAGAGATTTTTTTTAAAAAGAAAAGAACTTCTATGTGATACAAAAATATTTATAGCAATTATTTTAGTTGTAGCAAAGAGTTGGAGACTGAGAATATGCCCATCATTTGGGGAATGGTTGAACAAGTTATTGTACATAATTGTCATGGAATATTGTTGTGCTTTAGGAAATGGACAGGATGGGGCAACTAGGTGGTGCAGTGGATAGAGCACCAGCCCTGAAGTCAGGAAGACCTGAGTTCAAATCTGGTCTCAGACAATTCCTAGCTGTGTGACCCTGGGCAAGTCACTTAACCTCAATTGCCTCAAAAAAAAAAAAAAAAACTGGAAAGACTTACATGAAGTGATGCAAAGTGAAATGAGTAGAACCAGGAGAACATTATACACAATAATAGCAATGTTGTCTGATGATCTACTAGGAATAACTTAGTTATTCTCAGCAATGATTTCAAGATAATTCTATAGGAGTTATGATGAAAATTGCCATTCATTTCCAGAGAAAGGACTGGTGGACCCTGAATGCAGATCAAAGATATTTTTCTTTACTTTTTTTTTCTTTTTGTCAATATTTTCTTTCATAGAATGACTTATATGGAAAAATGTTTTGCATGATTGCACATATATAATCTATGTCAAATTGCTGGCCTTCTTAATGGAGGGGAAAAGAAGGGAGGAAGGGAATTTGGAACTCAAAATTTGAAAAAAAAAAAGAATGTCAAATTTGTTTTTAGGTGTAATTGAGGGAAAAAATAAAATATTAAAGAAAAAAAGAACTAAATAGGGTTTCCTGGGAGACAGCTAAGATGGTGGAGCAGAAAAAGCTTTCAATTCAACTATACCAGCATTCCCCTCCAAACAATTTTAAAATAAGACTTCAAATCAAGTTCTGGAATGGCAGAGCCAACAAAAGGTCAGAATGAGACATTCTTCCATCCTAAGACAATATGAGAGTTCAGAAAGAGATCTGTGACATAGGAGTGGAGGTTGCCCAAAGCCCAGTTGGATGAAACACCAGTGATGGGATTAAGTAATGGTGACAAAAGCAGCAACAGCTTCAGGAGTTTCCAAGTGAGAGACAATAAGGAGACCTGGAAATTAGTTAGAAAGAGACTATGGGGGCAGTAGATAAAGCACCAGCCCTAAAGTCAGGAAGACCTGAGTTCAAATCTGGCCTCAGACACTTAACACATCCTAGCTGGATGACCCTGGGCAAGTCACTTAACCCCAATTGCCTCAGCAAAAAAGCAAAAAGAGAGAGAGAGAGAGAGAGAGAGAGAGAGAGAGAGAGAGAGAGAGAGAGAGAGAAAGAGAGAGAGAGAGAGAGAGAGAGAGAGAGAGAGAGAGAGAGAGAGACTATGTGGGACCCTTCGTTTAGCAATGAATGTAGGACCAAATGTTGTTTAACAGCTTGATTGCTCCTACCCACTTCTGAGTCATAGTTCAAGGACAAGAAAGAGCACCTTCAGTTAAAAGAGAATGGATGTCCTGAAGGAAAGCATTACTTCTAGCTCCAAGAGATCAGGGACATTGAGGAGCAGTACAAAATGCAAACCTAAAAAATCATGGGGTCCTTCCTAGGTAGGATCAGAGGGTAGACCAGGGGAGCAGTGACCACATGTCTCCCCAGTTCACTCTGTTGAAAGCACCAAAAACATTCAAACCCCAGAACCAGCTCTGAAATTAACTGTGAAAAAAAAAAAAAAACCCCTGGAGCTTTAGACAGTGCCCCTCCATCCTCCACCCTCTACAGTAGGAACAGAGCCCAGAATTAGCATAAAGTTCCAAATCAAGAAATGTTATGGGAAAGTGGCCATAAAAAGCTACTCTGGTGACAGGTAAGATCAACACACAAACTCAGAAGAAGACAATGAAGTAAAAATATCTACAAGCAAAGCTTTTAATTGTGAATTGGACACATCAGGCAAAAATTTTTAGAAGAGCTAAAAAGTGATTTTCAAAATCAAATAAGAGTAGTAGAGGAAAAATTCAACAAAGAAATGAAAGAAAAAGAAGAAAATTAGGAAGCCAATGATCAGCTTGTTTAAACAAATGTTGAAGAAAAAGATATTGAGGTTGGGAAGGAAACCCCAAAAGTTTAGGGTCACAGATCAGTTTTGCAGTCTCAAAAGAATTTGTATTCCATTTCCTAGTCAAGGGGCAATGTTTTATTGTAATTTAATGCCATTACAAGTGGGCTAATTAGCAAGGAAACAAGCAAAGAAACACATTTATCCAGCTTTCTATCACTGACATGTTAATTCTATGGCCCAGAGGAGTAGTCTTTGGAATTTGGTTATCACTGGCCAACAGATTATTTATCTGACAATTAGCAATGAACTGAGGAGTGGTCCATTCACTGTTGTCTCAGGAGTTTGATCTGTGGGACTGTCTTAAGAACTGAAGCTATCTGACTGAGGAGTGGTCTATTCAGAATCAGACAAATTGGACAGATTGGGCATCGAAGTTTCCTGAGGCAGATTCCAAAGATATAAGATTTAGAATTACTGAGTTGTTGTTTGAACAGAAGCACCCCCCCTAAAATCAGGGGATCTCAAAATTATAGTGCATCAAAGAGACCATAAAAAACAGAATTTGCCAAATGGAAAAATAAGTACAAAGATTCCCTCGAGAGATAATTCCTTAAAAATTAGAATGGTATAGGAGAAAACTAAAAACTCCATGAGACATCAAGAAAAAAAAACAAAGCTAAGTCAAAAGAATGAAAAAATGGAAGAAAATATGAAATAAATATCTTATCAGTAAAACAAGTGACCTGGAAATTGATCTAGTAGAGATAAATTATAATTATTAGGTTAACTGAAAGCCATGATAAAAAAAAAAGAGCCTAAACATCATATTTCAAGAGATTATTAAGGAAAGCTTCCCTGGTACTTAAGAACTAGAAAGTGAAATATAATTTTTGGTCATAAATTAGCATTTATTATATAAGTTCAAAAACAGGTTAGAAGGGGGTGTGGGCACATTCAGGACAAAGAGTCAAAGAGGGAGAGAGGGAGGAGACAAGAGGACCAGAGCATCTTATCTGTGTCTGCTCTAATGGGTGTTGATCCTGGTTTCTGAGCCTTTGTCCAGGACATACAATGAAGTACATGATAAAGTAGAATTCCAAGGGGTACAGTTTTAGGAAGATATCAAAGGGTGGCCAAAGTTACACATCCAACCAAAGATGGGTTTGTGGTTCTCCTTTGACTAGCAGTACCACAGCCTTTTATGGAACTGAAGCATTAAAGTCTGATAAGTTTTATCCAATGCACTTCATCTCTTATGAAACATTTTCAGAGATAAAAATCTTTTTGCTAAAGAATTCTTGCGTTGTCTTTAAGTTCTTGTACTTTTTACTTCTAGTTTCTCTGAATATATATCCAATTTATAGGCTGCCTGCTCAAGAGTGGCTACTTGCTCCTCAGGTAAAATAATCTGATCCAGATAAGGCTAAAGTGCAACATATTCCTGGTTTAGATCCTTTAGGTTTCTACTTATGTTAACTGCAATATTTTTCCTTTCTAGATACTTCGAGCTGGCCAGTTTATTCATATTTTCCAGAAGTTTAGAGTCTTCCCTGGTGTTCATCATCTCACCTGTCAGGTACATGGCCATCTTGGAGAAGTACAATCTCATGATTTCAATTTCATGGCTTCCTTGGCCATCTCCACTATTGCATCATCCAAGATGGGAAAGAGAAGAAGGAGAGAGGATGGAGGGAAGGAGAGAAGCACAGGATGAAGACTCAGTAAAATAGAAGTGGAAAGAATTCATCAATCATCTTCTGAAAGAGATACCAAAATGAAAACCCCCAGCAATATTATAGCAAAATTGTAGAGGTTTCACATCAAAGAGAACATTTTTCAAGCAGTCAAACAGAAACATGTCAGATATTGTGGAGTCACGGTCAGGATCATACACAATTTATCACCTACCACATTAAAGAAATGGAGAGCTTGGAATATGATATTCTGGAAGGCAAAAGAGCTGTGGTTATAATAATAATAATACCTTCCCAACAAAACTGAATATAAACCCTCAAGGGGAAAATTGGAATGGAAGACTTTCAAAGCATTCCTGATGAAAAGCTCAGAACTGAAAAGAAAATTTGACTTTCAAATACAAAACTCAAGAGAAGCTTTAAAAGGTAACTTTAAGAGAAGTCATAAGGGACTCAATAAGGTTAAACTTTTTTACCTTTCTGTATCAGAAGATGATTCATGTATCTTCCAAGAATTTTATTAGTATCAGGGCAGATTCTACATAGAAATGGGGTATAGGAGTTAGTCAATTATGTTGTGATGATGTAAAAAAAAAAAAAGATAAGTGAAGAAGAGGGATGCCCTGGAAGAAAGGGAAAGGGAGAGGAAGAATGAGAGAAATAAATTTTTAAAAAAGTAAAAAAGCCATCAGTTGTCCAGTTATGTCCAGTCATGGCCAAACAATAGATGGGGATAGGGCCTAGCCCTGATTTCATTGGTATAGACAACTCGCACTTAAAGAAATTTCCTCTACCAATGCAGGTTAATGCCCTTTCTACAATTTATAATTTTAGAGAGCTGCTTAGAGCATGGACAAATTAAATGACTTGTCCAGGAGACATATAGTCAATATGTGTCAGAAATCAGTATTAATATATCTTACTGATCTTGAAGCCAGCTCTCTGTGCTCTGTTTGATGTTAGAACAAAAATGGATGTGATTTTTTTCCAATGACCTGAATGATTTTTTTAAAGCTACCATTTGACTTTGTTTTATAACCCAGTCTAAATGTTCTACAAAAAGCACTTTCTAAACAATAATGCTGTGACATAAGTATCATAACCTATTTTATAGATAAACAAAATGGATTTCAGAGAAGTGAAATAACTAACCCAAGGTTGTTCAACTCATAAGTATCAGAGAGTAGATTTGAGCTCAGGTCTTTAGTGCTCTGAAAGAATATATGGGCAAGACACTTAGTTGGTCACTTGCATTTATATGTAATTTGTTTTCTCTTCAAAAGTGTTTACAAAACACACATAAAGTATGATATTGCATCTTTTTTATCCTGTATTGTTTAGTGACTAATGGCAAATGGATACCTTTTGCTGATCCCAATTCTAAAAAAATCAAATTACCAACCAATCTACTGTAAAAACATTTACAGTTGAAAGATTTTAAGTAAGGGTCTTTTTGCACAGCCTAAGAGATCTGCAGTTTCATCATAATCAAGTCATCTTTCACTGCTTCCTTAGCTACTCTAAAATTATCTTCCAATCTGCAGAGATTGCACAAAAGTATGAGACTCTGACCTTGAGATATCTTGTGACCACCAGCAGAAACAAGGAGGCATCCATGCTGAATCGCCAGACCTTGTTTTGTGGAGAAATTTTTTTCAATCTTTTGTTTTCTATCACTCGTTTCCCTAATTTCTGCATTTCCAAGCTTGGGTTTTCCTTTCCTCTGCTTTCCCCCCTGGAAGGCTCATCCCTCTCTAGTTCAGTGCTACCCCTCCTCTGACCCACTTCATCCCAGGTAACTTTTATATTTGACTGTCACATTGTGTTTTATGGGGCACCTGTGTATAGTTAATGGGTCAATTTCCTTTCATGTCATCACAGGGTTTCTTTCTCATAACTCTCTTGAATGGAAAGAGCAGCAATGTCTCATTCCCCAAAGATATCACCCTTACTCCTACTCATAGACATGCACAGAATGTGGAGCAAGTGTGCAGTGCAAACCCCCCTGAGCAGTTCTATGCTCCTATTGAATCCATTCTTTCCCCTCATAATCACTCCCCACTACCAGACCCTTAGTCCCTTCTCTTTCCCAGTCCATCAATCTCCTGCTTTCATTTGCCTCTCTATAAAGTCAACTAATTCTAACAATATTCTTGCTAACAACCTTATCTCCCTATTCCTTCAATATATTCATTTTACCAATCCCTAGTCCTGGACAAAACTCATCAATTGCTTTCTTTATTCCTGTATTTGAATTATTGAAGATCTATATCTAGCCACTGGATCCATATAGCTATGGAGGAAAAACTGGAACTGGTGACTTTATACAGATTTCCCTCACTTAAATCCATGATATCATGGTCCTCTATAAGAATGAAAGACAAACAAAATGGATTGGGTTACTAAGTACCTCAGGAGTTTGTAAAACTAGTTAAATGGCTCCAATATAAAATCATGCTATCTAATGTGAGCTGGACCTCTCTCCTTTATCTCTAGGAGATTCCTTTTCCTCTACCTCTGAGGCTATTCTAATCCTTTCTCATTTCACACAGATCCTGAACTTTACCTTGTATTCCATCATTTTCTAATCCTGTGATTCTTACTCACCCCATTTGTGGTTTTCTTGGAAAAAATGCTGAAATGGTTGGTTTGCCATTTCCTTCTGCAGCTCATTTGACAGATGAGGAAACTGAGGCACACAAGGTTAAGTGACTTGCCTAAGGTCACACAGCTACTAAGTGTCTGAAGTCAGATTTGAAGTCAGAAAGATGATTCTTCCTAACTCCAGGCCTGGCACTCTATCCATTCCACCACCTAGATGTATCCTGACTATACCTATTTGCAATACAGGTTTTCCTTTTCTTTTTTTCTCAATTGATCAGAGAAGGGAGACAGGAAAAAATAAGGATCTGAAAATAAAATTTAATTTTAAAATGCTGGAAAAAAAGAAAAGAGAAAAAGTAGAAGATATGATGGACAAAGGAGGAGCAGAGGAGATCAGGACTAAAAGATGGAGGAAAGACTGTAACCCAAGGCTTTTCAATCAATGAATCATCTCCATTTTACAAAAAGGGAAACTGATACTCAAGGTCACTAGTGAGTAATAGAGCCACAGCTTAAAGGATGTGAAATAATAGGATTTTGAGCTTGAAGGGAACCTTCAATGATCAAGACTTACAATTTAGGAATAGTCTCAGAGAGGTTAAGTGAGTTGCTCAAAGTTTACATTGTTGGATTTGTTTTTCTGGAAGGTCTTGGGGGGGGGGGGGGAAGGGATAAAATTCAGGTAGCTAGGTAGCAAAATGGAGAGTGTCTGGCTTGGAGACATCTCCCTGAGTTCAAATCTGGCTTTTAACTGGATAACCTTGGAGAAATCAATTAACCCTTTTTGCCTCAGTTTCCTCATCTATGAAATGAGCTGGAGAAAGAAATGGCAAACTACTATAGAGACCAGGGGAGGGTTGCTCTGTGAATGAGGAAAACGTGGATTTTTAGGAATGAGGATGGGTTGGAGACAGCTTGGAGTGATGAGTTTCACAGAGATCCTGCCCATCCATCATCTGTGTGAGGTGTTATGTGCTGCTGTGTTGTTGGGACCCCATTTGGTGGGCACCCCACTTAGCCATCCAGGGCATGTCTCCTCAAAGAATATGCAGTATCTGCTCTCCATTACTGTCTGAGCAAATATTGCAACATTCCTCCGGGTAATTCTGTTCAGTGAAGACCACGCTTGGGATTCCCCTCATTGTTGGAAGATGAAGTCAACATGACTTCTTGTTTAGGCTCCTGAATATCCACCTGGGATCCCATCAAAAATTCTAACTGTAAAACTAAATAGTCTTGAAAAGGAAGGACCTAAGTTTCTTTACTGAATCATGGAAGTCTCCTTATAGGAGTCACTTTACAGGAAACTGAGGCTCAGAGTTTCAGGGACTTGCCTCAAGACACTCTCTTAAGAGTGTTCTGTATGAGTGCAATAAAGGTTATATCTATGATCATATAGTCACTGAACAAGTACTAACCTTCCTCACTGGAGAAGGGAAGGGAATAAGCATTTATTAAGTGCCTACTATGTGCCAAGTATTTTAATATCATTATCTCATTTTTGTTCCAGATAACAACCTTGGGAGGTAGGTTTTATTATTACCCTAATTTTGTGATTAAGGAAAGAAAAGTAATCAGAAGTTTAATTACTTGCTCAAGTTTACATAGCTAGTGAAGTGTCTGAGTCTACATTTGAACTCATCATCCTCACTCCAGGTCCGGTGTTCTATCCACTGCATTACCTAGTCCTGGGGATAAGTCACTATACCAAGAAAATCACAATTATCTCCTGTTCATGAATGAGCTTAACAAAACATTGACAGCTTATTTGGAGCTATGCTCAAAAAGTTGTCAAACTGTGCATACCCTTTGACCCAGCAGTGTTTCTACTGGGCCTATATCCTAAAGAGATCTTAGAGGAGGGAAAGGGACCACCTGTGCAAGAATGTTTGTGGCAGCCCTTTTTGTAGTGGCTAGAAACTGGAAACTGAAGGGATGCCCATCAATTGGAGAGTGGCTGAATAAATTATGGTGTATGAATGTTATGGAATATTATTGCTCTGTAAGAAACGACCAGCAGGACGATTTCAGAGAGGCCTGGAGAGACTTGCATGAACTGATGCTGTGTGAAACGTGCAGAACCAGGAGATCATCATGCACAGCAACAACAGTATTACATGATGATCAGTTCTGATGGACATGGCTCTCTGCAACAAAGAATTGTCTCAAACCAGTTCCAATTGTTCACTGAAGAAAACCACATACACCCAGAGAGAGGGAAATGAAATATGGACCACAACGTAACATTTTCATGATCTCTATTGACATTTGCTTGCATTGTGTTGCCTTTCTCTGATTCTTTTTTTTCTTGTAGATAGGATTTTTCTTGCATAACTTCTCAAGCATTTCAACATTATTAACATGTAGTGGACTTCCTGCCATCTAGGGGAGGGGAGGGGACTGGGGGTAAAATTTGTAATGGAAAGCTTTGTAAAGATCAATGTTGAGGAACTTACCCATACATATGTTATACAAATAAAAAGCTTTAATAAAAAAAAATAAAAAAAAAAAAAACATTGACAGCTTTCTTAAAAGAACAAGATTGGGGCTTTCTCTGTTTCTCTTTCCTAGAAATCATTTGTGTAAGTTGGCAAACTAAAGTGCTCCTTTGAAAACATTAGAAGAAAGAACTTTGTTTGGAAACAAAGAGCATGGGATTTTCTACATACACTTTGCAGAGCTACAAAATCTTGCCTTTCTCTATGTGATCTTGTGCTTTACATTAAGACAGCTGTCTACAAGCCCTAGCCAATGGTCTTTCTCTAACGCTATCCTGAAGGGCAGGAAGCTGTCAATAGCAAAGACAAACTCAAGTCTGTCATTCCTATTTTCCATGTCACACTGAATTATAGTCAGAAGACCTAGGTCTGAGTGTTTGGTTCTATGACCTTGTGATCTCAAGCAAGTCACTTCCTTTCTTTGTGCCTCAGTTTCCTCATCTGTAATGCTATTTGCAGTACTTATCCCCAGGGTTGTTCTGAAGATCAAAGTGGGGAAATGTTTGAGGAGAGAGATGTGAATCAGTATCACTATGATTTGCGTTACTATGGCTTTTATTATTTTATAATCAATCAATAAACATTTAAGTTTTTTGTTTCATTATTTATTTTGGGATAAGGAGACTGGGATTATATGACTTGCCCAGGGTCACACAGCTAGTAAATGTTAAGTGTCTGAGGTTGGATTTGAATTCAAATCCTCCTGATTTCATGGCCAGTGCTCAACATGCCTACTGTGTGTTAGGCACCATGCTAAGCACTGGGGATACAAAGAAAGACAAAAACAATCTCTGTTTCTAAGCACCTCACAGTCTAATAAAGAAGATAATCACATAATTATGTATAAAAACACTATATGCACAATAAATTAGACAAAATCATCAGAGGCAAGGCACTAGAATTAGGGGCTTAGAAAAGTTTCCTGTGGAAAATGGGCTTTTAGCTAGGAAGAAGCTAGGGAAGCTAGAAGGTAGAGTTGAGGGGATTGGTGAGAGAATTCTAGGTATAAGGGGTAACCAGTGAAAATGCCCTGAGTTGGGAGATGTAGTTTCTTGCTTAAAGAAAAACAAGGAAGCCAGTGTCACTGAATCTCAGGAGAGAGAAACAGACAGAGACAGAGAGAGACAGAGATGGGGGGGAGGGGAGGAGAGAGACAGATAAAGAGACAGACAGAGAGAGACAGACAGGCAGACAGACAAAGAGACAGAGAGAGAGAAAGGGAAAGGGAGAGAAGAGAGAGAGAGAGAGAGAGAGAGAGAGAGAGAGAGAGAGAGAGAGAGAGAGAGAGAGAGAGAGAGGAGAGAGAGAGGGGAGAAAGAGAGAGAAAGAGAGAGAGAGAGAGAGGAGTGACAGAGAGAGGGGAGGAGAAAGAGACAGAGAGAAAGAGAGACAGAGATAGAGACAGAGAGGGGGGAGGGAGAGACAGAGACAGAGAAAAAAGAGATACAGAGACAGAGACACAAAGAGAGAGAGAGAAACCCAGACAGAGAGACAGACAGAGAAAGAGACAGAGAGAGACAGAGACAGAGAGACAGAGAGCGAGGGACAGAGACAGAGAAAAAAGAGATACAGAGAGACAGAGACAGAGAGAGAGACAGAGAGGGAGGGAGAGAAAGAGACAGAGAGAGAGGAGTGACAGAGAAACAAAGAGGGAGGGACAGAAAAAAGAGATACAAAGAGACAGACAGGGACATAGAGAGACTGAGATAGAGGTAGAGAAAGACAGAGACAGAGAGGGAGGGAAAGACAGAGATAGAGACAGAGAGAGTCTCTCTCATAAAAAGATTGAAAAGGTGGTAGATAGGGGAAATAAAGTATGAAAGCTTTGAATGATAGAGATCTTTTTTTTTAATTCTAGTGGTAACAGGGAGATGTTTGATTTTACTGAGTATGGGGGTGACCTGGTCAGAACTGTGCTTTAGTAGGAAATTGGCAATAATGTAGATGCTGGGCTATATACACTATTTAGCTAGAGTTAAGGATCTTGGAGGTTAGGAACAGATAAATTAAAATATAGTGGCTTATCTCAGCCATCAGATTTTATAGTAGTAAGCATAAGGCAGAGACAAAGCATGTAGAAGGGAGAGGGCTAGGGGCTCTAGGAGCCATGACATGCTGATGGCAATGACAGGAAAGGGCCTGGAAGAGCTGAGCACAGCAATTTTCTTTAAGAAGCTGAAATGTGCCTAACATTCCTATTTTTCTGTTGCAGCCAAAGTTGGATAATTCAATTAAATTCAAGTTAATGAGAATTTATGAAGTACATGCTATGAGGGGGTGAGGAGGAAGATGACTGCAAAATGAGACTGTCCCCGTGATCTCTGTAGCTGTAGAAGCCGAGAGTCAACTGTCCTGGATCATCTGTGGGATTTAAGAGTCATATTGTAAGAACAATCTCTTCTGTCTTGAACCATCCATGTGGGTGATAGGTGCAATAGTCAGCATAAAATACTTTTCTGTGCTGTTATGGAAACTGAACTCTTTGTACCTATGTCTTAGAGGGTGAGGGTATGAGAGTCCTGAACAGAAGCATCAAAAAGCATCCCCCTTTTACTGACTATTCAGCCATACAAAAATTAATCCCTCTAGGAACGAATGACCAACCTGACTCCTCACACTAGTGCTCACAACAAGACTTCCTCTCTACCCAGCTGGAAGCCTTGTGTCCCCTTCCAAGATGGCATTCTGGAAAATCAACATTGCTCTTATGTCAGGTGGACATAAGATGCCTGATTTCCAAGTGCAGGGAATGCAGGGGTCTGTCTTAGGAACAAACTGATGGCTGGGATCTCTGAAGGGTCTTTATGGTTCTAACCAATGGCGCTTACAAATTGCATCTAAGTTCTGTCTTCCCCTTCAAGCTAAACTCCTAGAAAAAGGTTTATACTGTTGCTTTCATTTTTTTTCTTCCACTCACTAGTCAACCCTTGGATATTAGGCTTCTGACTTATCACTCAACTGAATCCAAAGTTACCAATAATCTCTTTATTGCCAAATCTAAAGGACTTTTCTCAGTCATTTTTCTTGATCTCTCTTCTGCGTTTGATATTATTGACCCCCCTTTCTACTCTGGATACTTTCTCCTCCAAGTTTTCATAATACCATTTTCTTCAGGTTCTTCTACTTCCTGCTCATCCATTCCTGTCACCTTTGCTGTCTCATCATCCGTAGCATGTCCCCTTTCTGTAGGTGTTCCTCAATGTTCTATCCTGGTCCCTCTGCTCTTTATAACCTCATCAATTCCTATGAGTTTAATTGATATATTAATATATATCATAATATATAGATATAGATATATGTAGATACACATAGATAAATGTAGATAGATATAGATATATGTAGATACAAATAGATATAGATAGATATAGATACAGATATACATATAGATATAGATATGCAGAGGACTCCCAGATCTATGTAACCAACAATATTCCCCTGTGACTTCTGCATCATCATCTCCATTATCTTTCCCCCAAAACATACCTCTCTTCCAAACTTCCCTAATTATGTCGAATGTGATGTCATTCTTCTAATCTCATTTATTTATAATCTTGTCATTATCCCCAACCTCTCACTTTCCCTTCAGCTATATATCCAATTGATTATTAAATATAGACATTTTTGTCTCCTCATCTTTCATCTAACCTTTTCTCTTGACTCCCATCACCACCTTTCTAGTGCAGACTCTTTTCATCTCTCTCTTAGACTATTACAATGGTCTCTTATGTGACCTCCCTGCCTCAAATCCTCCCCTACTCCACACCACTTCCAAAATGGTTTTTCTTCAGTGTAGAACTGACAGCATCACTCCCTTACTCCATAAACTCCAGTGGCTCTTCTGGCTCCACCAGTGACTGTTACAATCCCTAACCTATCCTACTAGCTTCATTATAGAGTACTTACCTTCAGGAACTCTGGGGGCTTCTTGCTGTTCCTCACATAATATCCTCCCTCTCTCATCTCCTTGCCTTTCCACTATCTCCCATGCCTGAAGTGTTCCCTCTTTTATTTCCATCTCGGAAAGTCTCCCTTCTTCACTATGTACCACCTGCTACAGGAAGCCTTTCTTGATCTCTCCCTACCCCCAAAGGCGAGTGACCTCTTTCCCAAACTACCTTGAGATTATTCTAAATATACTTATATATGCACCAATTGTTTCCCCTTTAAAAATGAAAGCAATTTGTTTACAGTTCCCCAGTGTTTGGTATATAGTGGACACAATAAATGCTTATTAATTGATGTTATGATTGAAAGTGGAATGCTTTTTTATTTTAAGAAATTGGGGTTCTGGACCTGCTGTTTTTCTGTTGAGGGGATACCTTCTGCCAATGCAGATCAGCAATTGTTCTGTACCACATCATCTTAGAGAGTTGTCTAGAGCAGAGAAATTTAAGCAGCTTGTCCATAATCAGCCTGAATATGTAAGAGGTTGGACTTAAATACTTGGATTTAATGGAGTTAATTAAAGGAATACTTGGATTCCTGATTCCAAGGCCTGAGTCCCCAAAACACATCACTCCTCCAAATTTGCACAGACATCCTTCTCTGTATACTCTCCTCCTCCTTCATCTTTTCTTACTCACCTATATTGTGATTCAGGACAACTACACTAACATTTGTTATCTTGCACTTTCGGATTTACCTTTCTTCAAAAGATGCCCCGTAAATTAAGTTGTAATTTTTGCCAGTTTCCCGGCTCTTTTTTCCTAATCTAACTTCAGATTTGCCAGCCCAGCCCAGCCTTCGTCTGAGTTATCCAGTAGTTTTTTCTAGGATTCTTTCCTCTCCCCTCTGACCTTTACCCCATCCCCCTCCACCTCACTTTTTTCTTGATGTCCAATAAGAGAAGGGTGGACAAAGAAGAATAAGTGGGTGGGTGTGTTCAGCCCCTATAGTTTGTGACCCAGAGAAATGGGAGTGACATCACCTGAAACAATAAAAGGGCTTCTTCTGGTACGTGGAAGACCTATATATAAAAGTCACATTTAAGGGTCCTGAAGTTTAATTCAGCAGCTTCTTCAATTTTACTCAGCATTGACAGATCACCAGCTGCCAAGCCAAGCCTTCTGAAGGAAAAACTTTTCCTCAGATGTTCCTGGGTGAGTAAAATTTATTTCCTGATTTGATTATCAAGCAATTACTTAGGTGGTACATTTTTTTTTCCAATGGCATGATACCTTAGGGTATAAGCTAGAAAATATTGTAAAGCAAAAGAAAGCTTTTTAAAAAATCAATTTTGTCTTTTGAGGTGCTAGAATTTTTTTAAAAAATGCATTAATCTAAAAAAATCTATGAAAATTTGGCATGAAGTATGTGGTGGTTCCTTGGATAAAAGTAGAAAATAAAATATTCCCTTGAAGAATGTTTTCAATAATGAAAGAACATTGATTAAGGCAGATATTTGCATCACTTTTCCTCCATTCTCCAGTCCCACATAAAGAATGCTGGATTTGAAATTTGGTTTCTACCAGCAGTGATTAACCTGGAGTCTGTGAATTTTTTTTGCAAATATGTTTTGATAATTATATTTCAACATAATTAGTTTTCCACATAATCCCATCTATTTTATTTTATGCATTTAAAAACTTTTTTTCTGAGAAGGGGGTCCATATGTTTCTCCAAACTGCCTAAACTGTTAATACTAAAAAAGCTAAGAAATTTCTTTATACACTAGTATTTCAGAAGTGTAACCTGAATTCTGGAGTTTTTAGCATCACTCATACCAAGTGTCCATTTAAATAAAAAAATTAATACCATTTATTTTAAATATGTTTTATAGCCTCTCTCTAGTTCTTCCTTATGTTATTCTAAGAGAATCCATCATCTTTTGAGAAATAAAGAAACAAAGCTTCCAGGTCTGAGGTCGTTATCTACAGATACCTTTTGGCTATGTCCACTATTGCTTTATTGCCATACTTAATACAGGAGGACTCCCTTAGTATAACTCAATAATCAACACCTTTAGTTTGGCAAGACAGGATAAAATTAAAATGGACAAAACAGTCCAAGTTGGTCATTCACGAATTCCATTTCTATATTCAACAAACACAAAAATAAGCATTTTTAAAACTTACATAGACTAATTGTCTTTGAAATGCTTAGGATGGGGCCATAGGTAAGCAATCTCATGGATGGGAAAAGCAATGGAGGAAGGATAGTGGAAAAGATACTTTTGTCCTTAAAATAAATAGGAAAAAAATAGACTCAGAAGCTTATGTTTCTATTCCATAAATAAATTGTATTAAAGAGGCAGCTAGTTGGCGCAGTGGACAGAGCAGGAGCCCTGAAGTCAGAAGGACCTGAGCTCAAATCCTGTCTCAGACACTTAACACTTCCTAGCTGTGTGACCCTGGGCAAGTCACTTAATTGCCTCAAAAGAAAAAGGGAGAAAAAAAAGGGGGGGGAGAATTAAGTACAAATAATAAAAACCAATCCTATGAACATCTGTTTCTATTTCTTCATGACCTCCCCATCATTGCCCTGACCACATGTGCACAGTTTTTACATGTTACTCATGTGATTTTGTTCATTTCCCCTTGCCTTATTTTACATATCCTCTCCAAGTTCCATTATATCTATTCCTTTTCTTAGCTCTTCATATCTCATGGTAGCAGTATACACCTACATTTGTTGACTTAATCTTCTATCTTGGGGCATTTAAATTGTCCCCTCTTATTCTTTATGTTAGAACTTCCATTATGAGTTTGTTATAAAATTATTTCCTCCCACTCTTCTTCTGTATATACAATTATCACAGATGAGTTCTTCATAGACCTCGCTCTGTATACTAGAAAGTCTGCTTTTCCTACTTATATAGGAAACCCAACCAGTATATCTGAGAAAAATTTAACTTGCAAGTGACTTCATTTTTAATTTTCATGATTATTTGCAGGGGTTGAGGGGTAATATCTTCAAAAGTGGGGTTCTTGGAATTAAGTGGCAGAATACATGGAGTGTTGGATATGGAGTCAGGAAAACACAAGTTCACAATCTTTTTCAGCCTCAGTTGCCCTATAAGCAAAATGGAGATAAGAGTAGCATCTACCTTGAAGGATTTTAGGGAGAACAAAATAAGATAACCCTTGGTGAAGTACTTTGCAAGCCTTAAAAGCCTATCATCATCATTGTCATCCTTATAGGGCATAAGTAGTTTCAGATCTCATATAAAATATCTAGAAGCATCCACTTAGTCCAATATTAAAAAGTAGAAACAGTTATTATCATATGCAAGTCTTCTTTAAACCTTACCCTGTGTACTGGCAACTTTCCTACTTAGATAGAAAGCCCAATCAATATCCTGAAGAAAAATTGCCTGGTGACTTCATTCTTAAGCTACATGATATATGTGTACTGTGAATGTTTCTATATATGTGTGTATGTGTAAAAGTGTTTAACCTGGATTTAAAATTTTTTAAATCCTTGTAAACATTTTTAACATTTTTTAAAATTTTGAGTTCCTGATTCTCTTCCTTTCTTCCCTTGTTCTTCCTTCAGATTTGATATATATACTATATAGATTAAAAAAAAAAGATTTGTTTGGAATTGTTTAAGTTTTAAATGTTCCCTTTTTTCCTTTTCTTTTAGTGAAGATGGTTTCTGCAAAAGATATAGCAAGAGCCATCGTGGTCTTGTATGTAATTGGCTTCCTTACAAATGCTGATGGAAAATCAATTAAGTAAGTATTATAGCCTGGTTTGCCCTGTTGGTCAATGGGACAACAGTTGTTCTGGAAAAGGAGTGAGTGAACCAAATGGTTTATGCTCTCCCTCCTTTCTTCTCTTATTTTCCACTCTTTTGTTTTCCTCACTACTCCCCTCCTCCCCAGGAAAAGAGTTGTGACCGAAGTACAACTGATGCATGATTGGGCTGAGTACCTGAACAGGGAAACCAGGTTGGAATGGCTGAGAAAGAAGCTTGCAGAGATCCTGCCTCCCAGTGCTTTCCCCCATGGGGCCCCTAAGGCCCTCGTGGCCCCTCCAGAGGTCCGGCTCCCAAAGAGAGCAGACACCAGCCTAATTGCAAATCAGGACCACCAGCTAACTCCAGGAGAGAAGACACTTGGGAAGATTGACAAGGCTGACGTGGACATCCTGGCTAAAGTCAATCCTTAGCTAGAATAGATACAGCAAGAGGTTGGGTCACTATGGCCCAACAGTGGTGACCGCTGTCCATGCTGCTGATTGTCCTGGCTCTGTGGAAATGACCAAGGTCCATTGGTTGTCCCACCCCTAACCAGCTGCTTGCAAATAAGAATCCTCGCAGTTAATTCATTTTATTGCCTGTTTTGATCCTATCTCTTATTCATTTTAAAAAGCACTTTCAATGATCCTATTACTACGGCTAATTTTTTTGAATGTATGTTTGTGCACAACCTATAAAGGAATAAAATTGCACTTTCAATCTTCTCTTCTACTTTACAATGCCAAATAAAATCCTGCCAATGAGCAATGTCAAACATGAAACAGTATTTGTGGTCATTTATGAATATATTGACTTACGACTGATGTCATAAAATGACAAGGCTAAAAAGGTCTTCCAATCACCTCCATGTTTACCGGAGAAAACTAAGGCCCAGGGAATTTGGGGGGGAGTCTCTGAGGTCATACAACAAGATTTAAAACTTGGGTCTCTCATTTTGTATTGTAATTCCCTTTCTATTATCCCAGTCTGACTCATTGTAAACTGATTATTTTAGTTAAAGCACTTACGGTAGAAATTAATGTTTCATATTTCTATTTTAATATACTAATTTAAAATGTGTTTAACTGTTGTTGCAATATATTAAAATTATATGATATAATTTACATATATATGTATAGGTATATGTATATATATATATATGTATATATATATATAGTCACGTATGTGTGTATGTATATTAGGGCAGGTAAGTGGAGCAGTTGATAGCATGCTGGGCCTGGAATTGGCCCATCTCATCTTTTTGAGTTCCAATCTGGCTTCAGACACTTACTAGCTATGTGATCCTGGGCAAGTCACTTAAGCCTGTCTGCCTCAGTTTCCTCACCTGTAAAATGAGCTGGAGAAGGAAATGACAAACCATTGTAATATCTCTGCCAAGAAGGCTCCAAATGGGATTATAGAGAACTGAGCTCAATTGAAACTAGTACTGAATATTAATAACAATATATTTATACTAAGAGAAAATGCATGGCGCGATGGAATGAGAGCATCCTCTAAGCAAGGAGGACCCAAGTTCAAGTCTTGCCTCTGACATATGCTATGTGACCCTAAGCAAGTCACTTAAACTTGATTTCAGTGCATTGTTTAACTCTAAGACTGTAAGTTACAGAATAGATACCAAAATGTGCTGGCAGGAGCTCCTTCATCTGGGAGTTCTCTGCACCAATGAAATGCCATGTTCTGTCCTTAGTCACATTGCTATGCCCACTCTCAGAAAGTAGTATGGGACGGTCTATAGAAAGCTGGTGTAGGTAGCACAGTGGGCAGAGCCTTAGCCTTTGAGTCAGGAGGATCTGAGTTCAAATCTGTTCTCAGACACTTGAAGAACTCACACAGGGCAAGCGCTCACAGGGGGTACAAGGGATACAAGGACACTCTCAAGGTCTCAGGAACTTTAGAATTGATTACACGACATGGGAGACACTGGCACAACACCACCCAGCAAAGCATGCCCTCATCAGAGAAGGTGCTGTGCTCTATGAGCAAAGCAGAACTGAATTAGCCCAGAAGAAATGGGAGATGCACAAAGTTAGGGAAGTCACCCCAAATGTTCATAGGGATTATTTGTGCCTGAACTGTAGGAGAGCATTCTGAGCTTGAATTGGCCTGATTAGACACAGTTGGAAAAATTGTAACTTGACTCTAACATAGTAATGTCATTTTGGTCCTTTTTGAGAATGAAGAACAATAACCAACCAGCTTGCTATATAGCCCTGGGCCAGTCACTTACTCCTGATTGCTCTACCAAAAGAAGAGAAAAAAAAGTGTGAAAGAAAAAGGAAGGAAGGAAAGTCACTTAACCCTGATTGCTTCACCAAAAAAAAGTGCGAAAGAAAAAGGAAGGAAGAAAAAAGAAGGAAAGAAAGAAAAAAGAAGGAAAGAGGAAGGAAAAAGAAAGAGAAAGAAAGAAAAAAAGAAAGGAGAAAAAAGAATGAAAGAAAGCAAGAAAGAGGAAAAGAGGGAGGAAGGGAGGAAGGAAGAAAAAAATAAAGTCAGCCTCAGAATGGGACAACTTGGGTTCATGCTTCATCTTTGATAAGTGCTGGCTGTGTGGACTCTGTACAAAGTGTTTAACCTCTTAGTGCCCAAGCAACTCTGGGAGACTGGAAGCATTGGTCCTCGTTCCCTATACCAAGAAAATCAAAGTTTTCATTAAAAAAAAAGTTTTACTTAAATCTCTTCAACATTTCTTAAGGGTTAATTCTCTCAATAATCATGCATTTGGATAACACTTTAAAATTTATAGAATACTTTCCTCAAAACCCTCTGAGTTAGGAGATGCAAATATTAATATTATCCCCACTTTCTGGGCAAAGTAAGGCCTAGAGAAATGGAATGACAAATGCAGCCTTATAGAGGTAGGGAGCCAGGGCTTGAATTCCAATCTTAGAAAGGTAGGAATGATTGTCATGCTCATTTTATACTTAGTCACCCAAAAGACAGGAGTGTTGTCTGACACTAGAAAAAACAAGGCACATGACCATCCCCAGATCTCCCAGGGCTGAATTCCTTACCCTCCAAGGACCTCAGGGCCCTCATCTGTAAAATGAGATGGATTGGCTATGTGTTATTTAGGTTTCTTCCCATTTTAGCTCCACTATTTGTGTATTAATTATGCTTCTATCCTGGACTCAAATGTCTTGGGAAGGACATATCTTCACTCTAGAGAAGGTGATAGCATCAAGTACAGCATGCTAATCTCTTAGTCCTCTCAAAGGGAATAAATATCCTAAGCCTCTAAGGCTAACCGAGAGGACATCATGACCTGCAAGTTAATTCATCATGCATTTGGGGACTGGCTAAGGCATGGAGCCAAATGAGAATCATATAAGATGATAAGAGGAGATTCAGAAATCATTTTATACTAGACAGGACTGATAGAAAGAAATCTGGACGTGTAGTTTGCAAAAGAGAAGACTTAGGGGAATGTTATCGGGATCCTCATACTTGAAGAGATGTGCTTTAGAAAAGACATTATAGATTAGTGAATGTGGTATGGTTTAATGGAAAGGGCATGGACAGAGCTGCAATCTGGACTCTGCTGCTTACAGTCTCTGACTTTGGGTGAGTAATTTTCCTCACTTGCCTCATCTGCAAAATGGGAATATTTACCTCACCAGGCTCTTGGAAGCCGAATACATTGTAAACCATCAAGCAGTGTGGAAATGTGAGCTGCTCCTGTTATATTATTATTCTGCTTGACCCCAGAGGGAAGAATGGGTAGGAGCTGAATAGCTAAATTCTGGTGTTTAAAGTGCCCTGCTGCATTACAAACATTTAATAAATGCTTGCTGAATTGCATTGAATTAATAATTTGAATTTAGAGGCAGCTAGATGACACAGTGAATAGAACACTGGGCCTAAAGTCAGGAATACAAGTTCAAGTTCAATCTCAGATATTTACTGTGTTACCCTATTTATCTCAAGCTTCCTCATTGGTAAAAGGAACATTAGATAATAATAGCACATATTTCATAGGATTGTTGTGAGGATCAAATGAGATTTGTTCTCTCAAAATGAGAGTTGTAAAGTGCTTACCACAGTATCTGGGACTTAATAAGCACTATATGTTAACTACTATTATTATTTTTATTGAATAATAAAAAGGGTTATTCCAGAATGAGTGAGCTCACCATCATTGGAGGTATTCAGAGTAGAAGCTTCATGGCAACTTAATAGGATGCTGCAGAGAAGATTCCTGTCTAACTACGTCTCTGAGATTGCTTCTAGTTCTGGGATTCTGTAATTTTGAAAGGTATGATTTTGTACCCTTCAGGGAAGAAACCAGTGATATTTTGGGTCTTAGTGAAACTGGGCTAGTTATATAAAAGTTGACTAGAACAAGACCATGTGGGTCCAGGGAGGCTACTTGCAGAAGAAGCACTTAATAGATGTTTGTTGAATTCTCAAGAGGTGAAGAAATGCTAGGATTTAGGGGCTTTAGCAAATTCCCAGGATTCTATTGTCCTTTTACAGAAAGGTTGTAGATTAATTGCACTGATGGACTAATAATCAGCCTAGGTGGAGTGTGTTGGGGAGGCTTTAGAGTTTCAATTTCATTAGTTTCTTCCACTTGAAGCTAATAGTCTTTTATTATTATAGTGTATGTGTAAAAGTGTGTGTGTGTGTGTGTGTGTGTGTGTTTGTATACCTGTATTGAACAGTTTTAGATATCTATCTATATATATATATATCACAATATATCACTATATATATATCACAATATATCACTATATATAATATATATATATATATCTCAATATATTCTTGGAAACCAGGCTATATAAAATATAATCGCAAAATACTGATTAAACTCATTAACTTTTTGGTTCCAAAATATATATATATACTCTTTTGGTCACTAGATGGAGTCCTTGTTTCATTGCTCAGGGAAAATGCTAACTAAATCAATCAGGCTTTCTTCAGTATTTCAAGGATATATAGACTGGGAGTAGGTGTTCTCTCCACACAAAAAGATCTCAAACCCTTTAAAACTCAGAGGAATGTCTAAGAATGAAAAACTCTTCACTCTGTAGTCAATCTGGATTTAGATATTTTTGTTCAGCCATTTTTCTGTCATATTCATGTCATCATGACTTCATTTGGGGTTTTCTTAATATAGGAGTGGTTTGCCATTTTCTTCTCCAGTTCATTTTACAGAGAAGGAAACTAAGGCAAACAACGTTCAGTCACAATTTGCCCAGAATCACCAGCTGATTTGAATTCAGGAAGATGAATTTTTCTGATTCCAGGCCCATCACTCTATTAACTGTGCCACCTAGTTGCCCCATATTGGCTTAAAAAACAAAACAAATCTACCTCAAATTAACACTTATGTTAGATGAGTTGATTTTAAATTATTTTGTTAAATGTTTCCCAATTACATTTTAATCTGGTTGGAGCAGCACTCAAGAGTTTTACCAACACTTGTGGCTGCAAAGTTTCAGCAATTAAAAAGAGCAAAAGCCCCTGTTATATGCAGTCTTGTATTAGGTTGTTATAGAGCATTTCCATGGAGTAGACATTCAAGTAAAGATAGACATAAATAGCTACTTGGAGCCAAGTTTATATCCTACAGGACCACAGATTTCGTAGACAGAGTCAGAAATTTACATAGACTCTATGATATAGCAATTAATTAACAAATATTAAGTAGTATTATATGCCTGGCATTGTGCTGAATGAATGCAGATATAAATACAAAGAATCAATCCCTGCTATTAAGAAGCTTTTCATCCAGGCAAAAAAAACCCAACAGTACAAATTTATACAGAACAAATTTCAAGGGAATAAATATTATGGGTAATAATAAATAAATAATAATATAATGATAATAATAAATATTTATTTTTATATAATAAAATATATAAATGATAAAAATAATAAATAAATACCATTTTAAAATTTTTCTTAAGAGAAGGAAGGCATTAGCAATTGGGGTAATCAAGAAAGGCTTCATGTAGAAGTTGATACTTGAGGTGGTCTTGAAAGAGATGATCTGTGAGACAGCGGTGAGGAGGGAAAGGGAAAGGGAATTAGATAGTGAAATAGGAAATGGAAATGGGATGGAATACATGTGAATAACAGAGAGATGGTTTGGCTTAGATTGCAGAGAGAATGCAAGGGGTAATATGCTAGTGAAAAGGTGTTGGTGAGGAAAAGGGAGCAAGTGCCTACAAAGTGCCAGTTTTTTTTTTTTAGTATAGTACATTACTGTACTAAATAATTTTACAAATATTATCTCATTTGACCCTAGCATCAAAAGGATTAGGAACCAGGTTATAGAGATCTTTAAAAGTCAAACAAAGGAGTTTACAATTGATCCAAAAAGCAATGAGGAATCACTGGAGTTTGTGGAGTATCCAAACTATACGTAAAAGGAAATCAATTTGTAACGTGTTTTGAGAGTGTACTAGAGGAGAGAGACTTGAGACTTGAAGCAGGAAGGACCATTTTGATAGTCTAGATGAGAAGTGATGGGGCTATTGTGGCTGTTTGTCCTTCCTTCTCTATGAGGACCATGACAACGGGAAGGTGACGCCATGACACGTAAGTGAATTGAATTTAAGTGGGAGAGGTGATGAGCTCAGGGTAGCAACTGCTGATTTGAAATAAACAGGTGACAAATTCACAATAGCCATCTCTTTGCTAAAAAGGTAGGTTTATTTAGGAGAAGAGATTACAGATAAAATGAAGACGTACAATAGGCACCAGGAGTGGCAAATATGAAATAGATTTGGGAGAGCAATAGGGTTACTAAGGAAAAAAAGTTTGAAAGAATCCATTAACAGAATATGCCTAAGTAAGCCGTTGACTGGCAGGTTAGATCCATAGAAAAGTTTACAAGTTTAACCAGAATTAGCTATAGTAGTATGATATAGTAAGGCTAAAGATGTCCTTAAAGGTGAGTGTAACAATCAAAGTGAAGACCTCTCACAACTATTGACTAGATTAAACAAAGCCTGAGGCCCTAAATTTCAGTTTCTGGGGATTCATGTGGTCAAGGGGGAAAGTAGAAAGTAGTTTGATTCCAGTCTCTGAATAAGGGAAATCAGAATGTATGTAAGGGAAAAGGGGAGTGGGCTTGGGATTTTCTTTGTTCTAGACTGTATAAAAATCACAAGAATATACTGGACAGTGCCTCTCCCAACTCTGGACAGCTTATTTGATCCATTGTGGGACTGCCCGGTTCTCACGAGATCCTGAATAAAGCCTTTGTTCTATACCTTGAGATGTCTCTGAAGTATTGATAATTCAGATGAGGGTCTGAATATCCACAAAGGGAAGGCACTATGAGGAAGAGAGAGAATCTCATAGTGGGCTTAATCCTGAAAAGGATTTAGCAAAGATCTCCACAGTGGCAACATCTTTTATGGGGGAAATAACTTTGGGGGTTCTCAGGGGAGGAGGGGAAGCACCAGGAAAGAATTTGGTAACTCAGAGATCAAGGAGTCACATGGATGCACCTGGCACACCAGGTCCCAGACCTGGCTAAAAGACATACTAATCAATATTCAAAAAGTTGTTTAAAGATTTGAGGGATAGACAATGGAGGTTGATAGAGTTCCATCTTCACAATAATGCTATGTAAACAAGATAGTCTGGAACTTGGTTTTGCTTGATAATAGCAGGCTGAGCTTTGCCCAAAGGAAGAGAGTAAGCTCAAAATCCAGCGGGCTGGGCAGGTCACTAGCTGCACTTTTTCCTCTGAAACCATCTGGTTCCAATGGCAAGATATAGATCAGGGAGACTGGAGATGGCCCAGGATGCAATGGGAGACCTTAGCCTTTGTAAGCTAATGTCTTCAACAGATCTGTTTGACTGAGGTCACACCCAATCAGTGATTAAAGCTAAGTAAGAAATGTGGCAGGAAATGACCTCTTTTACCTAGTCAAAAAAATAAATAAATCTGGGAGGGGATTTCTCAGGGTTTCTGGCCAAAACAGAAACAACTGCTATTTACTTTCAATGTGAGCCAGTCCGGGCCCAAACAGTGATCCAGAAGGAATCTGGCTGGGACCTATGGTTGGTCAATCATGAGAGCCAAAATGATTTGGGTTTAAGGCATGGTCCTTAAGACCTATAAACTCTAAGATGTCTTGTAAGGTTTAAGAGATCAAAATTTATATTTGGCAGAGTATATATATTATGTACTGCAAATAATGGTATGATTCCCTATATGGAAAGAGAGAGAGGAAAAAAAAAGAGGGAAGAAGAGAAGGAAGTGAGGGAGGAAAGGAGAGAAGGGATGGAAAAAGGAAGAAGGAAGAACAGAAGGGAAAAAAGGAAGGAAGGAAGGAAGGGCAGGAGGGAGGGAGCAGTATTGTCCTACTGGAACTGGACAGTTGAGTTCCTTTTGTATAGTATTAGCTTACTAATGGATTGTTGTTGTTTATCTTCCATTCTAGAAGAGGAACATGACTTTGGGAAGGTGATGTCATGACTTGCAAGTGAATTGGATTTAAGTGAAACAGACATCTGATAGTGACATTAAGAAGGAGTTTAAAAATACAAGGCTAACAGGTAAATGGAAATGAACAATTTCTTTAATTTTTATTCACTCAATAAATTTATCAAGCACCTTTTTCTTTGTAATTGTGTTCATTTAGATCCTAGCTTTGTCTTAGCAGGCAAACTCCCAAATATTGTATATTATCTACAATTATTTTAAATGGGATTTCTCTTTCTATCTCTTGCTGATGGGCTTTGTTGGTAACATATAGAAATGCTGATGATTTTGCATGGATTTATTTTATATTCTGCAACTTTGTTGAAGTTGCTTCTAGTAGTTTTTTTAGTTGATTCTCTAAATATATCATATTGATGTAAACTGTGTCCTTAATTCTGTGTTCCCTGATCATGAGGGGAGGGCTGGAGAGACCCCTAATTTCAAAAACCCTTTGGTCAAGAGAAGAGGGACCCCACCCACCTATTCATAGGCAAACTTGCAATTCAATCAGAAATCTTGGCCTAGGGCATAATCACTGCCTTTTACAGATACTAGCCCTTAATCTCCCAGGCTGAAGCCTTAGAAGGCAAAATAAAAGGAAGATTCTGAACCCCAAGTCTTTGCTATTTTCCTGCACCAGGAAAAAGTCCACTGAGCAGCTGTTCAGTGTAAACCCAACATTGCAAAAGCCCTAGAAGGCCTCTGCCCACTGGCAAGAGTTTGTTCTTTCCAATGAAATAAACTTGTTTCCTTTTCTACCATATAGATGCCTTGCCTCATTCAATAGGGATTTGTAGATTCTTCACAAAGCCCGTGACTGGCCAAAGGGGCCTCTTTCACACACCTCATCAGCACCATCTCTCTCTCTCCATCATTATCATCTGCAAAGAGTGATTGTTTTGTTTCCTCATTATCTACTGTAATTCCTTCAATTCCTCTTTTTTCTCTCATTGCTAAAGCTAACATTTCTAGTACAATTAAAAGCTTTTTATTTACAAAACATATGAGTGATTTTTCTACATAGACCTTTGCAACACTTTTTTTTGTTCTAAGCTTTTCCCCTCCTTCCCCCCACTCCCACCCCAGATGACAGGTAATCTAATACATGCTAAATATGTTAAATTATATGACAAATCCAATATATGTATACATATCTATACAGTTATCTTACTGCACAAGAAACATCAGATCTAGAAAGAGATAAGAAAAAAAAAACCTAAGAAGGAAAACAAAATGCATGGAAATATTCACAGAAAGTGTTAAATTGCTATGTTGTGGTCCACACTCAGTTCCCTCAGGCCTCTCTCTGGATGTATATGACTATCTTCATCGCTGAACAATAGGAACTGGTTTGAATCACATCATTATTGAAGAGAACCATGTCCATCAGAATTGATCATCGTATAGTCTTGTTGCTGTGTATAATGATCTCCTGGTTCTGCTCGTTTCACTCAGCATCAGTTCATGCAAGTCTCTCCAGGCCTCTCTGAAATCATCTTGGTCGTTTCTTATAGAACAATAATATTCCATAACATTCATATACCATAATTTATTCAGCCACTCTCCAATTGATCTAGCCACTAAAAAAAGGGCTGCCACAAACATTCTTGCCCATGTGGGACCCTTTCCCTCCTCCAAGATCTCTTTGGGATATAGGCCCAGTAGAAACACTGCTGGGTCAAAGGGTATGCACAGTTTGATAACTTTTTGAGCACAGTTCCAAATTGCTCTCCAGAATGGTTGGGTCCGTTCACAGTTCCACCAACAATGTGTCAGTGTCCCAGTTTTCCCACATCCCCTCCAACATTCATCATTATCTTTTCCTGTCATTTTAGCCAGTCTGACAGGTGTGTAGTGGTATCTCAGAGTTGTCTTAATTTGCATTTTTCTGATCAATAGTGATTTGGAGCACCTCTTCATATGACTGGAAATAGTTTCAATTTCTTCATCTGTTCATATCTTTTGACCATTTATTAATTGGAGAATGACTTGAATTTTTATATATTTGAGTCAATTCTCTATATATTTTAGAAATGAGGCCTTTATCAGAATCTTTGAATGTAAAAATATTTTCCCAGTTTATTGCTTCCCTTCTAATCTTGTCTGCATTCATTTTGTTTGTACAAAAACTTTTTAACTTGATATAGTCAAAATTATCTACTTTGTGGTTAATGATGATCTCTAGTTCTTTGGCCACAAATTCCTTCCCCCTTCACAGGTCTGAGAGGTTAACCATCCTACATTGTTCTAATTTGTTTATAATATCATTCTTTATGTCTAGATCATGAATCCATTTCAACCTTATCTTGGTATACGATGTTAGGTGTGGGTCAATGCCTAGTTTCTTCCACACTAGTTTCCAATTTTCCCAGAAGTTTTTGTCAAATAGTGAGTTTTTATCCCAAAAACTGGGGTCTTCAGGTTTATCAAACACTAGTTTACTATTGTCATTGAGTATTTTGTCCTGTGAACCTAACCTATTCCACTGATCCACTACTCTGTTTCTTAGCCACATTTCTAGTAAAATATTGAATAATAGTGGTAATAATGGGCAACCTTGTTTCAAGTATCTACTTTTTAATGGCATTAAGCTAACTCCTTGAGGTTGAATTTTTGTCATTGGAGTTTAAAGATAAAGGAAATTAGGTGGTGAAGTGGCTAAAGTAGTAGGCCCAGCATCAGAAAGTCCCATTTTCCTGAGGTCAGATGTGGTCTCAGACACAAGCTATGTGATCCTGGGCAAGTCGCTTAATCCCATTTGCCTCAGTTTCCTCAGCTATAAAATGAGCTGAAGAAGGAAATGATAAACTACTCTAGTACCTTTGCTCAGAAAATCCTAAATGGGATCACGAAGAGTCAGATATTATTGGAATGACTGAACAGCAAGTTTTAGGATTGGAGAGATCTGAGATGATTTGTAGGTTTAATGAGATGGACAGAGCGACCACAGGGGGAGAAAGACTGAATAAGGGAAAGAGCATGTCATAAAGGAAAATCTCTTCCTCAGAGGGAAGGAGGATTGATGCTTAAGAAAATAACTTTTGAAAGGGAATGGTAATAGGTATTTTCTGAAATGTCTATGAATGTATCTGAGGAAGCTCATGCAGGTCAATCTGTTTCCTCAGTAAGAAATTTCTGTTGACAGTGAAGAAATGGAAGGTTAATGAGTGTAAAAGCATTTATTAAGTGCTTACTATTTGCTAAATACTATGACAGCATGCTTAGAACAATACCTGGCACATAGATGTTTAATACATGTTTATTTATTGATTGATTGCAAATATAAAAGCCAAGATAAGTCCCTGTTCTCAAGCTTGCATTCTAATGGGACAAACAGCATATATAGGACCAAGAAAGTATCAGTTTGGTCTCAAAAATTACAGGGATGGTGAACTGGGGATAGGAAATCAACAAGAGATGGTAGACAGTTAGGCAGTTCAGTGGATAAAGCACTGGGTCTGGAGTCAGGAATACCTGAGTTCAAATTCAGTCTCAGACACTTAACTGTGTGACCCTAGGGAAGTCGAAGCAACTTTGTCTCAATTTACTGGAAGAGGAAATGGCAAACCACTCCAGTATCTTTGTCATGAAAACCCTTCAAGAAGGAAAGTGGGATGTGACTGAACAAGAATAGCTAAATAAGAGCTATGCAGATGACCTAAAGTCAAATAGCATGAAGCCATAATGAGTCCTGTCAGCAGTTTCATGACTCTCTACATCAGTGCTCATTGGGCAGGGTGTGTTACCAGGGCTCAGGATTTATAAGGTGGGAAAGGTCTAAAATAAAAGGATGGAATTTTAGGCTCTATGCAAGGTCATAGAATTCAGGCCGGGATAAGAGGTTAGATGAAGCTAGAAGAGGGCTGATCGATTAGGAAACAGAAAATTTAATGAACTAGAGATCAGGAACATAGAGGAATAGGAAAAGAGAATTAAGGAAGCTATTGTAGGAAGCAGGGGAGTAGCCAGAGAGAAAACCTCTGCTTAAGATTTTGGAGGTTAAGTTTCAAATGAAGATAAAGTCCATGGTGTGATCATGTTTCTTTTAGTTTTGAGAAATTTAAAAACTAGGCCTCTTACAATGAGGAAATTCTAAGCAATAAACATTTCACCTGTAAAGTGTTGCAACTAGGTTAACTGTCTGGGTTAGACATCCATCCTTTGGGGGATTATCTTTCATTTTATCTCATTAAACAAAGTAGACACAAAAAGGTTTTTAAATCCCCTCTGGTTATGGATTTAATTGAAAATAAATCATGTTTTTGACAGAAGAGGTATTAGCAGGGTAAGCCAGAAAGGATCAGAAGGGTTTAGAGAAGGTTAAATGTCAAAGGTAGTCCAATTTAGCAGTCCCTAGGAAATCTCTGAGCAAGCTGTACTGGTACATTCTTCCACTGAATAAAACTTTTAATTGGGCAGTTTTGAGCCAGGGAACTTCAAGGAAAGGAAAAGTCCCCTTAATCCTTAAAGAGATATGACTAGCAGAGCGCAACTGTCACCTGGATAGACATAAAATTGTCTTTCATATTTTTATGAAAAGGAATGGCACATCATATGAATTTGGATTTTAAGTTCAGGGGTCAGAGTTCCCTATGATCTCTATTACAATTCAACATACATTTATTAAACATATGGCAGCACACTTTGTTATAAGATGGCAAGACTGTTGTCTTTGTTATAGGCATCTCCCTAAAGCTGCTCTGGGAGGCTTTGTTTTAAACTTCACTTTTTGGGGGTCCTATTTAAAATCAATTCATTTATTTCCTTAGATGCATCTCCCTCAAAATACTTTCTTTAGGGAAATTTATCTTTTAGCCACAAGATTCAATCAATTTGTTATCACGTCAATGCTAGTATTCTCTCCAACAGTGCAGCTTGAAGCCCCTTCATGGCATAATTTTTTTTTTTAATTTATTTATTTATTTTTATTTTATTTGCATAACATATGTGTGGGTAATTCTTCAACAACAACCCTTACACAGCTTTCTGTTACAAATTCCTCCCCCAACTCCCCACCCCTCCCCCAGATGGCAGGATATCCACTACATGTTAATTATGTTAAAATATTGGCAAATCGAATATATGTATACATATTTCCAAACTTATCATTGTTGTGCAAGAAAAATCCTATCTACACAAAAAATATATCAGATAAAGGAAACACAATGTAAGCAAACATCAATCAAGGAGTATGAGAATGTTATGTTGTGGTCCATATTTCACATCCCTCTCTCTGGGTGTATATGGCTTTCTTCAGTGAACAATTGGAGGTGGTTTGAAACATTTCATTGTTGAAGAGAGCCATGTCCATCAGAACTGATCGTCATATAGTACTGTTGTTGCATGGCATAAATTTAAACCATGTCTTCATAGGACTAGATTCTAGGTTTTCTCAATGTGCTGGAGGCCTTCTGCTAAATTTCTTGATGGGATAGAACAGTACTAGACCTATGATTCCTTTGGTGTAGAGAACTCCCCATGAGAAAACTCCCCCATCTGATGCAGCCAGGTAGCTTCAATGCATTTAAGGTGTGAGAGTCAATGGGGGTATCAAGGGATTAAATGATTTCCTCAGGATCACATGGCCTGTTTGTATCACAGGTGGGATTTAAATGAGAACTTCCTGACTCCAAGTCCAACTCTATTTAGTATGCTATGCTGCTTTATATTGATTCATTGTAAAACAATGTCTGAAGGTTGTCCACTATTGCTCATTTTTGTTTTATGACCAGCCCTCCTCTTTTTCTGATCACATCCTTAATAGTGATGATGTACATTTTTCTTTTTGGTGGTACATTGCAGTTAACTCACACTCATCATGAAACTCTGTGATGACCTCTGGATGACTATTTACTTTAATTCTTTACAGACTATGGTTTTATTACATGACTCACAGTCAGACAGAATCACCAGCATAATATTGATGAAAAGATGGATCTGTTTCAAGGAGAGTCTTAGATTCATTAAAACCACAAAGTTTTCCAAAGGTGACCAAATTTCCTCTTGCTCAATTCCAGGAATTTCCATCTCTAGTGTCTGTCCAAAATAAATATTCTAGGGGACCAACTAACTCTATGGCTTGTCAGTCCAATTGCATCTCATAGTCTGGACAATTAAGTATTTTTCATCCACTTGATTTTTCTTATGGGCATAGTTAGGTCAAATTCTTTTAAGTGATTATAGATTTAATTTAAGAGGCTCTACCATGTGCCCAGACTTCATGTAATCAGCACAATGACCCACAAATGGGGCATTGGAGGTTCTTAACAGCTATAGGGAATTTTTCTATTTGGACTCTGTAAAGTGCAACTTTAATACTTGTGTGAACATAGTAAGTTAATTAACTCTTCTGGGCCTGTTTTCCTCATTTGTTTAAGTGGGGGTTAATTTTATTGCTCACCCATATGCAATTATGACCGTATTTGAGGTCTTCTTGGCAGAGAGACTAGTTTGCCATTTCCTTGTGCTCATAGGTCCATGCTTTGTTCAACATATTTATAATTTCTTACAGCATAATATATTACATTTGTTTAAGCTGTCCCATAATCAACAGGCATCTATTTCCAATTTTTTGCTATTATAAAAAGTGCTATCAACACTTGGGATTTTTCTTATTAATGACCTCCTTGGAATATATGTTTTAAAATGTAATCTCTGGATCAAAGGGTATGGATATTTTAGTCACTTTATTTCCATTAATTGCAAAATCTTTTCCAAAATGTATGATTGCAGTGATGATTCACAGCTTGATTCCCAATGTACTAGTGTGTTTATCTCTTCACAACTCCTTCTGCATTGGTTCTTCTCATCTTTTGCCAGTCTAAGTGTGGGTGTGAGGTGAAATTTCAGGGTAGTTTTAGTCACATCATCTTAAAAATTTATATGTCCAAAACAGAATCATTACCTTTTCCCCTAAAGCCTCCCTTCTTGGGGCAGCTAGGTGGCTCGTGGATAGAGCACCAGACCTGAAGTCAGGAGGACTTGAGTTCAAATTTGGTCTCAGCCACTTAACATTCCATAGCTGTGTGACCTTGGGCAAGTCACTTAACCCCAATTGCCTTAGCAAAAAGCAAAAAAACAAAACAAAAACAAAAAACCCACCTCCCTTCTTCCTTTTTACCACTGTCCAGGGCACCATCCTCCTCCCATCAACCCAGACTTGAAACCCAGGTGTCTTTCTACCAACTAATTTTTCTCCTTATTTCCATTCAGCCTGTGGACTTGAGTTCAAATTTGGTCTCAGCCACTTATATATCTAACGCATTATTACTTTTACAATCTTTCTCACATATCCCCTTTTTTTCACTCACAATTAACATTCTAGTATTGACCTTAACAACTTATGCTTGCTGGCTAGTCTTTCTGCTTCAAGTCCCCCATTTTATTTATATTGAATAATGAATAATATCAAAATCATTTGATAATATCAAATGATATAAAAATAATAAAATATCAAATGAATAATCAACTGTCAAGTCCCCTCATTTCCTTGCTTAGGCTGCCCAAAGTAATATTTCTAAAGCACAAGTACTATATCATTTCCCTACTCAATTTTAGTGGCTCCCTGTTGTTTCCAGGATCAAATAAATTCTCTCAATAGTTTGGAAAGCCTTCCATAACTTATCCTCTTCCTTAGCTTTTCAGTTTTTTTACCCCTATTTGTTTCCCCTTTTTCTCCCTCCTGATCTATCCTGACTCAGCCTTTTCTCTGACCATGTCCACAATGCTCCCTCTTTTCTGTCTCTTGGCTTCAAGACTCATCTTAAATCCTAGTTTCTACAAGAAGCCTTTCCTAATTTCCCCTATTGCTAGTGCCTTCTAAGATTTCCCATTTAGTCTGTATGTCATGTACTGACATAACTCTTTGTATGTTGTCTTTCTTTTGAATTAGAAAGTGAGATCCTTGAGTTCAGGGTTTTTTTTTTTTTTTTTTTTTCCCTTTTCTTATTCAAAATGCCTACCTAGCAAAGGACCTTTCACATAGTAGGTGATTAATTCATATAGTAAATTTTTTTTTTTTTGTCTTTACGATTAGGCACCCCCTCCAAGACAGGTGCCACAGTGGATAAAGTGCCCAAGCTGGAATCAAAAAACCATCTTAAGTTCAAATCTGCCTTTAGACATTTATTGGCTTGTATTACCCTGGGGGAATCACTTAAACCTGTTTGCCTCATTTGCCTCATCTGTAAAATGAGCTTGAAAAAACATTGCAAATCCATTCCAATCTCTCTCCCAAGAAAACCCCAAATGGTGTCATGAAGAGTCAGATATAACTGGACAAGTCATTCCCCAATCTCACATGCCCTGAATTAATTCTCTCCTTAATTGCATCTTGTAGGATTCCTTTTCCTCTGAAGGGAGCCCTTCTTGGCTCTGGACCCCTGAATGTGGACTGGGTTTATTCTTGGGGAGCCTGGCTCATAAAGGGATAAAGTTTTTTCTCCTCACCTTTGATTCTGCTTTACTTCTCTAACCTGGAACACTAAAGCTTAAGTTTTGGCTTACATCTAGGGTCTCCCCCAAATTGGGGGAGAAATGAGGTACTCAATATTCAAAGATCAGGTATATGTCTACATATTTTCTCCATACAAAAGATATACCCTAAAAGACTCACAAGCATGCTTTAATAAAAGTCTTAAGGAGTAATAGTATAGCTACTATTATACTCTTCTGGAAGGCTGAAACATTAAAACATGAAGCCATTCTGTGAGACTGCTAAATAAGCATTTCCCATTTCACCTTGGCTCTAACTTCTCTGAACCAATCTCTCCAGGTCCATGTCTTCAAAGCCAGACCATGCTGGCACTTTTCTTCCTTTCAGTGGTGATCTCAGAGATGCACTGGGAGAGTGACAGAATATTTCATCTGCTACCTTTTGGCTCTCAGGGAACCAGGATTTCTAATGTTGGAACTCATAAGGTTCCCTTTAAGGTTGGAAACATTTTCAGGATCCCAACTCTGCGATCTGCATTTAGAAACACATCAAAACACAAGAGGCAACCCCAAATGCAGGCTTAGTGAATAAATGCATCTGCTTTAACTGCCAAAAGCTCACAGCTTGCCATGGAAGGCCCTCTCTGCTCCTCCTCTGCTCCCTGTAGCTGGCTCTCTTAGGAGGCCAGATCGCAAAGCAAATAGGGTAACACTCCTTTTTAGAGCAGCTGAATCAACGGTGTTTCAGTCAATCAAGGGATTGCTGCTTCAAGTCAGATGCCCCAGGGATCCTCAGATGTTGCCAAGGAAGCTTCTAGACTTGCCTGGAGGGCAGTCATACAATATATCGCTATATTTATATTTACCATGTATTTCTGTGCTAGTACATATAAGTGTGTGTGCATATCTATCTTGCATGCATTTCCATACTGGAGACTTGCCCTCTTCTCAGTTACAAGAAACCCAGGCATAGATGGAGAGGCAGAAAGGCCCCTGAGGCACTAGTCTAAAGCTAGAATTTCTGTTTTTAGATAAGAAGGGACCAGGCTTGCCCCCTCACCTCTTTTCATTTGACCCTCCCCAGCCCCCATAGACCCATCCCAATGATTTATTTTTCCCTTCCGGGTTTTCTTGAGGGATAACTATACTTAAATCTTCCTCCACGGAACCCTGAGCACTTTCCAGTCCGACGGTCCCCGCTGATTCCCTCCTCCCCCCCCAACACACACACACCATCTGAGACCCCCTAACTCCACTGCACCATCTTGGAGGGGCTCAGTCCCACGTTTTTTCCAGAGAGCACTGTGAGTCTCCCCTTCTGCCCCTTTTGCCAGAAGACAAGCTGCCGAACGGGATGACAAAGATGAGAAGGAACGCTCCTGGGGGCTGACTGGGTGGAGATCCCTCCCTCCCTGCCCCCCAATGTGCCCTCAACCGTACCCCAAAGCTGGCTGGGCTTGGGGCAGGAAGTCCCTCCAAGTCCCTCCCAGGTTATCCTTTGTAAGTTAAAACTTTAATGCATTAATCAAAGATAAAGCCGCCACCGGCCCAGTCTCGAAGGGGGTAGAGGTCGGTTCGATCCGGAACGGGGGCCAAGGCCAGGGCCGCGACGTCCGGCTTGGCCTCGGGGTTCGTCCTGGTCTGAAATCGATCCAGGGCGGACTCCATGGAGGACGGCTGCCTTCCGAGGTAGCTCAGATTCTTGCCCAGGTTCGTCTGGGTGTTGGTGATGGAGACCAGCGCGCATGGAATTGTCCTGGCCAGCACGTCCACCTTGCCGGACAGGTCCCTGGCCAGCTGCAGGGACTTCTAAGACTCGTGCAGGGCACACTGGTTCTTCACCAGCTTTTAGATGTGGTCCCGGAGCGACTGGGCGCCGGCCGGGGCGGTCCTGGGGCCCACTCGTGACGTCTCCCAGTCGACGCGCCGAGGGTCACGGTCACGGTCGCGGCTCGGGAAGCTCTGCAGGTGGAGCGCCGCTTCCTGGACTCGGGCGGCGCCAAGGTCTCGGACTAGCAAGGATCCCCCGGCCGCGGGAGCCCTCGAACGAGGCGCCGGCCTTCCGGGGTGGTCACCCGGGGCCTTGCAATCGGGCGTCTTGCCCCGGAGGTCCCCTCCTCCCCCAGGGGGTCGTCCCGCTCTCCCTTCGTGGGGCCGTGGCCCACGCCCAGTCTGCGCACGAGCTCGATCAGAGCCACTATGGCCTCCACGCGAGGATCCATGGCTTTGGAAAGTTGTGGGCTTCTCTAAACGAAATGCAGGACAAGGGAAACCTTAGGGGATACCCCAACCGGAAACTCAACTGTGACCTGAGAGCTCGCTAGCCTCTAGAGGCCCCAGAGAGCGTCACTGGCCAGCTGACTCGGCGGGGGGCGGGGCGGCGTCGTTTAAGGACAGGCTCCGCCCAGAGGTCCCGCCCCTCAGCAACGGCCTCCCTCCCGCCACTCCTCCCAGCTACGGCTCCGGTGCCGAGGCCTCTCGCGAGAGCGCGGCAGCCCTGGCTTTTTCAGGCCCACAGGCTCTCGCGAGAGGAGGAAGCGGAGCCGGCCTGCAATCTCCTGGGCTGGCCCTGGCAGCTCCTGCCTCAGCAGTGGCCGCCGCGGCCGCGCCGGCTGAGGAGGGGCGATCCCCCAGGCTGCGAGCTAGGAGCCGCCGCTCCTACTGCCGCTGCCCGCCCGCGGCCCCCCGACCCCCACCGACGCGTCAAGGCCGCCTGCAGGTAGGAGAATGCGGCAGGGTGGGTCGGGAGGGAGGGAGCACCTGAGGGGCGGTGCCGCGGTCTGGCCCCGGGAGCCTGGGGGCGGGGGGGAAACAGTGTGGGGACTGCCCAGGGGCCCCCCGGTCTCCACCCTGTGCTGGCCCGCCGAGGGAACCCAAACTTCTCGTCCTCTTTTCAGACAGACCCACTCGTGTTCCTTCTCCACGTCCCGACCCCTCCCTCCCCTCCCCCCCGCAGTCATTCTCACGTCGGCGGGGAGAAGAGCCGGTTGGCATCACAATGGGGGTGCGGCTCGGGTAGGGGGAAGGGCTCCTGGGGAACCCGCGGATCTGAGACCTGCCCACGGCCGCCCTGTTGGGTTCAGTGACAGCACCTCACGTGGGGCTCGGCTCCCCCGCCCTCCTTGGAGCCATCCGGCGCCTTGTCCATCCCTTCCTGCCGCTCGAGGCCCCGGGAGGTGCCGGGGGACCCGGGGCTGGGTGTGGACTCGTCCGCCTCGAGGTAGCAGGTGTGAGTGGCGGCTGGGGGTGGGGGGAGAGGAGGGCCGGCGCCCCGGCACCTGCTCGCTTGCCCTCCCCCGGGGTTGGGTGGATGAGTGGGTTTGTTTTGAGGGGGTGGCTCTCTTGGAGCCTTATTGTAACTGGGATGCACATGTGTCACACATGTTCCGTTGAGTCCAGCTCTCCGTGACCCGGTTTGAGGTTTTTTTTTTTTTTTTTTGGCAGTTTGCCATTTCCCTCCCCAGCTCATTTTGTAGATGGAGAGACTGAGGTAAACGGGGTAAAGTGACTTTCCTGGAGTCACTCGTCTCCTAAGGATCTGGGGTCAGATTTGAATTCAGAAGATGAGTCTGTCTCCAGACCAGCCACTAATCTACTTTTGCCACCTGGCTGTTCTCTATACACTTGAATATTCAGCATAGAAATATACACATATATAAATATGTAGGGGCACACATGTAGATAATGTACAGTGTGCACCTGCAGAAAAATACATGCATGTTATACCCATATCTAAAGTATGTACATGGTACACATGTAGGCACAAGGTGTGTTATGCACCTATGTTGTGTATGTTATATATGTGTCTATATACAAAAACATGACAGGAGAGTTGATGATAACTAGGCTAACACTAATGGCCAGTTTGAGAGGATGCAATCTAATGGGAGCAGAAATACAAGGATATCCCCAAAGACATCTAAGATTTGGGGGACATTTTGTATAAAGACATCTCCACTTAGGATGAGAATTCAGCTGTTGCTAAGTACTAAAAGGAGGTAAGCTTAGTCGAGCTAGAGTTCACAGGAAAGAGTCCTTTAGTTGATTTGATAGGAATCAGCAGTATGTGAAAGCATCAGTTGCCAGAAAGGCTATTTTGATGTTAGGTTGAGTTTATGGAAGTATTATACTCTGAATTAGGAGATGGGTCATAGTGCTTACGGATTCTTAAAGTCCTCAGGTCATAGCAGAGTGTTCAGTGCTGCATTTTAAGGGAGGACGTTGATGGAGCAGTATGTCCAAAGAAAAATTGGGGGGGGGGGAGGTGTAGAAATTGCATATAATGAATAGAGATAAGATGTTGGATGTTGTTGGAGCAGGTGGGTATTAGTGAATAACGGGATATCTCTCTCTCATTTCCCCCTCTCCATCCCCTTCTTTTTTCTTCTCCCCAATTTGTTTCTCCCTCTGTCTTTGCAATTAATAGTATTTTTTTTTTCAATTACATGTAAAGATAAGTTTTCAACATTACTTTTTGTAAGATTTAGAGTTCCAAATTTTTCACCTACCTCCTTATACACTGCTCTTCCAAAGACAGCAAGAAATCTGATATATGTTATCTATGTATAATCATGTTAAACAGATTTCCTCATTAGTCATGTTTTAAAAGAAGAAACAGAATAAAAGAGGAAAATAGTAAAGAAAAAACAAACAAATAAAAAAAAGAAGTGAAAATAGGATGCTTCAATCTGCATTCAGATTCCATAGTTCTTTTTCTGGATTTGGATAGCAGTTTCCATCATGAGACTTTTGGAATTGTTATGGATCATTGTATTGCTGGAAAGAGCTTAGTCAGTCATAGTTGATCATTGCATAATGTTGCTGTTATAGTTTACAGTGTTCTTCTGGTTCTCCTTACTTCACTCAATTCATTTTAGACTCTCCAGGTTTTTCTGAAATTTGCTTGCTCATCATGTCTTATTGCACAATTGTATTCATTACAATCTTATACTACACTTTCTTCAGCCATTCCCCACTTAATGAGTCTCTCTTCAGTTTGTAGTTCTTTGCTATCACAGAAAGAGCTTCTATAAATGTTTTTGTATATGTGGGTCTTTTTCCCGTTTTTTTCTCAATAGTATTCTGTTTTTCCAAATACATGTAAAGATAAGTTTTCAGTGTTCATTTCTGTAAAACTTTGTGTTTCAAATTTTTCCCTCCTCCCTCCCTTACTTTCCACAAGACAGCAAGCAAACTGATATAGGTTATATATATGCAATTCTTTTAAAAACATTTCCATCTGTGTCACATTGTGCAAGAAAAATCAGAACAGGGAAAAAAGCATAAGAAAGAAAAAGCAAGCAAGTAAACAAACAGAAAAAAAAAAAAGGTGAAAATACTATAGTTTGATTCACATTAAATCTCCATAATCCCCTCTCTAGACATAAAGGGTATTTTTCCATCCCAAATTTTTTGGAATTGTCTTGGATCACTGCATTCCTGAGAAGAGCTAAGTCTGTCATAGTTGATCATTGTGTAATCTTATTACTGTGATCAATGTTCTCTTGGTTCTGCTTGCTTCCACTCAGCATCAGTTCATATAGGTCTTTCCAGGTTTTTTTATGAAATTGATAGGTCTCTTAAAATTTGAAGAGCTATGATATGGAAAAGGGGAGATTTAGATTTATTCTCTCTAAAGGTCTCTTCTAAAGCCTACACATAGTAGGCTCTTAAAGAACTTTTGACTCAATAATGAATAGGTAGTGTGATATAGACAGCTTTCAGCTTAGAATAAGGAAGAACTCTTTATTTAGTGTTAATTTTTAATCTCATTTTTATCAGTAACTTTTGTTTTTACATCACCCTCATTTCCCTGCCTATTCCTTTGGAATAAAGAATAAGGGTAGAAAAAAGTGTCAACAAAATAAATTTAAAACAAAAAACAAAAAACCAAAAGGAGGCAGCTAGGTGGTGCAGTGGATAGAGTACCAGCTCTGAATTCAGGAGGACCTGAGTTCAAATGTGGTTTCAGACACTTATCTTTTCCTAGCTGTGTGACCCTGGACAAATCACTTAACCCCAATTGCCTCAGCAAAAAACAAAAAAACCCAAAGCATGTGTTTGCAAACAAAGCATTTTTTATGATTCCCTACATCTATAAAGAATTGAAGATATACTCGAGAAAATGTCTAAATTTCTAATTAAACTTGTTCAATATAGTAGCAAACCTCGAGATTTCATATGTTATTTCATTTGAATTTCACAACAGATTTTTGACCACAGTATAGTAACTTAGAATCTTCATTTTATAGATGAGGACAAGGATCAGGTTTTTATCTTTTTTTTGTATCTCTAGTATTTAGCCACTGTCCTGATTTTTAATAGGAAGGCATTAAATAAATTCTCATTGTCTGAAGTTGACATTTCCTAGGTTTGTGATTTACCTAGTAGTTACACAGCTACTAAATGTTGGAGTCAGTACTCAAATCAAGGAATTGTGACTCCAGGATCAGTACTATTGCTACATTAACTGTCCTTAAAAGATGATCATGAAAAGATTTATTGGAAAAATAAAACTGTTGAGGTGGATGTTTTTGAAGATGTTAAGACTATTTAATTACCAGGCCTTTATGAACCATTAAGTATGTGCTAGATACTGTCCTGAGTACTGAGGATGAAAGGACAAAAACTGAAACATCTAAATGCCTATTAAGTGCCAGGCACAGTGCTTAGTATTGGAGATATAAAGAGAGGCAAAAGACAGCCCCTCGCTCTCATAGAGCTCATAATCTGATAGGGGGGACAAGAAGCAAATATTGTACAAAGTAAACTATATATAGAGTAAGTAAGAAATAACTGAGAGGGAAGGCAATAGAATTAAGAGGGGTTAAGAGAGTCTTCCTGAAGATAGGATTTTAATTGGAACTTAGAGGATCCCTGGAAAGTTAGTAGGCAGAGTTAAGGAGAGCATTCCATGCATGAGGGACAGCCAGAGAGTATGCCAGGACCCAAGAGATGGAGAGTCTTGCTCATAGAACAGCCAGAATGTCAGTGCCATAAAGTACTGGTAAGAGTACATGGTAGGAATAAGAATTAAGACTGGAAAGGTAGGAGGGGACTGGGTTAATAAGGGTTTTGAATGAGCTTTAAATATATCAGAGGATTTTGTATTCGTCCTAGAGATGATAGGGAACCACAAGTAGTGGTTCCTTTGTTCCTGAAGTATTGGTTCTTTTGGAATCACAAGTAGGGAGGTGACAGGGATCTGTACCTTAGGAAAAACACTTTGGTGATTGAATGGAGGACAATTGGAGTTGGAAGAGACTTGAGGCACGCTATTAGAACGGTTCCTATCAAATAATGAACACCTGCAGGCAGTGTCTAAGGAAGAGAGACAGATTCAAGAAGATATCGTAATTGTGAATTTGACAGGCCTTGATAATAGACTGGATAATAGGACAAGAGAGAGAGTGAGGAGCCAAAGATGATCCCTTGGTTGTGAGCCTGGGAGACTGAGAGAATCATACTGCTCTTGAAAGTAATAGGGAAGTTAGGTGAGGAGGGTATAGGGAAATGATAGGTTCTGTTTTGAACTTGTTGAGTCTAAGATGTCTATTGGATGTCCCACTTGATCTACCTGAAAGGCATTTAGAAATGGGAAGTTGGAACTCAGTATGGGATTGATAGATTTCAGAATCATTAGCATGAAGATGGCCATTAAATCTTAGAAGCTTAGAATCTCCCAAAGGAAGGGAGGGAGAAGTGAAAAGAATTCCACACAGACTTCTGAGGGATACCACCAGTTAGAGAGCATGACCTGGATAAGGATCCAAGAAAGGGGATTTTAAGAAGAATTTAATGTAAAACAATATCTGCTCTTAAGAATCTTATAATCTGTTATAGGAGACAACATATATTTAGATCAGCAGGTATAGGGAATTTTTTTTTCTCTTGTTTGTGGAAAGAGCCCAAAAAACTGAGCTGAGGGGATCAGGAAGAAACAATCCATATAGATGATGGCACCTGAATTTCAGGAAACTTGGAATTCTGAGAAGAAACAGTAAGGAAAGAATACTTTGAAGCCCGGGACATAGCAGATGGAACAGCATGTGTGAGGAGCAGCAAGGTAGCCAATTTGACTGGCCCATCAGATGTAGAAAAAGAGATGCGACAGATAATAAGACTGCAAAGGTTGGTTGGAGTCAAATCGTAAAGGACTTTAAATAATGGAAAATTATTGAGATGTCTCCTGTGTGGGCCTTGGCCTTAGGGTCAGGAAGATGTGGTCTCAAATCTTACCTCAGACCCTTTTTATTTTTGTGCCCTGGGGAAAGGCATTTAATTTTTCTGAATTCAGGTGGCTCCTCTATAAAATGAAGGGCTTGGAATTTCATAGCCTCTTGAGTTCTATTCCTTCTCTAGATCTTTGAGCCTATGACCTTACTTGACTCTAGTTATTAGAAAACTGGTAGTGTTTTGAAGGGATATGCTATGTTTAAAAAACTGTGCTTTAGAACTATCAATTTGGCAACAATCTAGAGGATTACTGGTGGAGACATGAGGCAGGGAGCCAATTAGGGCACTGAGGTGATATCTTTCAACAAATATTTATTAAGCTCTTACTGTGTTCTAATTTGGGCATCTCAGTAGTGAAGTGGATAGAGTACTGGACATAGAATCAGGAATACCTGAGTTCAAATCCAGCCTGAGACACTAACTGTGTGACCTTGGTCAGCCACTTAATCGTTTTTGCCTCAGTTTCCTCATCTGTAAAATAAGCTGGAAAAGGAAATGGCAATACACTCCTGTATCTTTGCCAAGTAAATGCCAAATGGGGTCACAAAGAGTTGGACATGCCTAAAAAACAGCAATCTATGCTAATCTCTGGGGATATTTAAAAAAAAAAAAAAAAAAAAAAAAAAAGGCAAATACAGTTCCTGCCCTCCAGGAGCTCTCATTCTAATGAGGGTGGTGGATTTGAACTAGTGGTAGTGATAAATTTCATAAGCTTCCATTAACATTTACCTGAAATATATCCTCATACAGAGAATGGAATATAGGCATATTGTTCTTTAAAGTGACCAGATTTGTGTAAACTTCTGTGCCTCAGGATCACATATAAATTCTTTGGTGTTTAAAAGCCTTCAGACCTTCCCTTACCCCAGTCTCCTTACATTTTTTTCTCACCTCCCCTCTACCCCAGTATTCTTTGATTACAAAGGAAGCTGTATATATAAGATTAACAGGAAATAATTGAGAAAAAAGGCTCTAGAATTAAGATGAGACAGGAAAGGCTTCTTTTAGAAGATGGGATTATAGTTAGGAATTAAAGAAGTCAGGGAAGCCAGAGCACTCTGGGCATGGGAACCTCCTGGCTGGTCCTCTCTTTCCCACTCTGTCCTCTTAGATTTAATGACACTGACCTCTTTGATGTTCCTCACATTATTATGGGCATCTCTTTACTGTTATTAACTAACTTTTCATGATTAAACTTCTGTTTTACTGTTGAGGGTGCCACCATTCTCCCAGTAACTCACTTAGGTGACTTCCTCAGCTAATTCCTCACTTTCACTTCCCATACCTAATCAGTTGCCAAGTTCTGTTGATTTTATCTTTTTAACATCTCTCATAGACTTTCCTCTGACTCTGCCACCATCCTGGGTATAGGCTCTCATCACTTCATGCCTGGACTATTACAATAGCAGTAGGAGAATTGGGCAACTAGGTGTGGTACAATGGATAGAGTGCCCTGCCTTGGAGTCGGGAAGACTCATCTTCTGAGTTCAAAGCTGGCTGTGTGATCCTGGGCTAGTCAGATAACCCTCTTTGTTTCTTCATCTGTAAAATGAGCTGGAGAAGGAAATGGCAAATCTAATGTCTTTGAAAAAAGCAACGACAAACCTAAATAGGGTTTGATACAATTGAAAATGAGTCAACAATAGTAATTAATGAAAGCCTAAGAATCTAGGAGGTGGAAATAAGGAGAGAAAAATCTGATCATCTGGCCTCCAGTCTATCCTATCTATCCTCCACTCATCTGTGGAATTGATTTTCTTAAAGCATAGCTCTGATCATGTACTCTCTCTTCCTTTCTCCTACTTTTCTGATTTTCTTTAACTACCTCCCCCCAAACCCTTCTCCCACCCAGTGTGCTTTTCAATCCAGTAACACTGGCATCTTTCTGAATTTTCATATGACACACCATCTCCCGACTCGACATTTTCATTGGCTATCTACCAAACTTTTTCTACTGAAACCAATACTTTTTCTCCTTCCCTCTTCCCTCTTAGTTTCATGGACTTTTCTTCAAGTATCATCTGAAGTCTAGTTCTCCTTAATGTTAATGCCTTCTCTTTGGGGTTTTCTCTAATTTGTTAATACCTCGTTCTGTATGTGGTTGTTTGTAGTCTTCTGTTAGAATGTGGGCTCCTTTTTATTTTTATTTATTTTTTGGTATCCCTAGAATTTGATACAGTGCCTGTTCTTTAAAAAGGGCTAAAAAATGGTGTTGATTTGACTTGACAAAGATGTTTCATCTCTAATTCTGGGCATTTTCACTAGTTATTTATATCTAGAATGCTTTTTTTCCTTGCCTTCACTTGCTTCAAATGCTAACTAGAATCCTACCTTGTATTGGAAACCTTTTCTGATCTCTATTAATTCTAATATTTTGTCTCTTGATTTTTCCATTTTATTTGCTTGTATATAGTTTGCATTTTATTTCTCCTATTAGGCTTAGCTTCTTGAGAGCAGAGAGACTATCTTTTGCCTTTCTTCGTATCTCTAGTGTTTATCATTGTACCTGGTGCATAGTAAATGCTTATTAAATGCTTAAGACTGACAGCTTATTAGATATTAGATATGGCTTATCCTTTCCAGCTTTCCCCTCTTGCCAAAAAAGCAATCTAGTCAAACTGGCTTTCTTTTTGTTTCTCATGGAAGACATACCATCTCCTAATTCCATGCCTTTCCACTGGCCTTTCCACATTCCTATAATGTTTATATTTTCCTCTTAGAATTCTTCTTTAAGACATAGCTTAAGCATCTTCTGCATGCATCCTTTTCTGTTCTTCCCTTAGCATCTTAGAATCCTAGTTCCTTCACTCCCAAACTAATTTGTGTTTAACTACTTTGTATGTGTTTGTATTTATTCACTTTACATTATATATTTAGTAATAATAATAGCACTTACATTGATATATAACACTTTCTTTGTGCCTGGCACATAATAGTATTATGTAAATGATTTTATTGTTATTATATCTTAAACATATATGCTTATGTGTGTATATATGTGTATATATATATATTTTTGTGTATGTATATATATGTATGTATGTGTATATATACCTACACACACACACACACACACACACACACACACACACACACACACACACCTCTTCCATTAGAATGTAAGCTCCTTGATTGTAGAAATTGTTTCATTCTTTATTCCGGCCCCTAGAAGGGTGCTTAGTGAATATTTGTTAATTGAATAGAATCTGATTAGGTCTTGTCTTAAAGGGAATAGTCATGAATTCACCTTTGCAGTTGCTAAGCCTGAGGTCAAATCAAACTTTAGGTATCACCTGTGTGACCCTGAGCAAGTCATTTAACCTCTGTTTGCCTCAGTTTCCTCAGTGGTAAAGCAGGGACAATAATAATAACACCTACCTTTCAGGGTTATTGTAAGGATAAAATGAGAATGCAAAATGCTTAGTACAGGGCCTGGAACATGGTAAGTATCATATAAATGCTAGTTGCTATTATTATTTTTATTATTTTATTTTACTTATTTATTTTCATTTTATTATTATTATTATTATTATATATTTATTGACTAATGGGAGCAGTCCACAGAGAAATGTGGGAGAGATGGATGGGTAACATGACATTATCTTCATCCAAAGCTTTTTCTTTTATTTATGTTTTTAAAAATAGGAGCCCTCTTTAGAATGTTTATCATTTTTGAGTTCTTTTGGTGCTTTTTATCTATTTTACCTCCTTTTTTTGTTTCTAGCTGTAGTATTGTTCATTAATTTAAATGTTATTTAATACTGCATTCTTCTCTTGTGCTGTTCTTCCCTTAGTCTGTTTCCCTTTCATACCTGGCTATCTTTTTACAAACTTTAAGACTCACATTAGATCATAGAATCATACATTTGGATATTGGAAGGCTCTTTAGGTGCTAACTAGGCCAACACTATTTTTATAGGTGAGGAAGCTAAAGATTAGAGAAGTGGAGTGTGGAGTAAGCTGCCCAGATTTCCCCAGAATGCTGCTGACACAGTAGATAACATTGTGGTCTTCCATTTTCCTCTGTGGGCTCTGAGGTACTTGCTTTATATGCCATCAAACTTTGGACTCCTCCAATATTTACATAAAAGGACCCATTTTTTGGGAAAGGACCCAGAACAGCCATCCCTCATTCAGCAGCCATATCCCTATCTTAGCACCCCCTAACTTTCCCCCCACACATATATTTACTTTTATATATAGTTATTTGTCATTAGAGTTTTAAATTCTTTGTAAGTGATGTACAAGCCTGTGAAGTAGATGCTTTTCTCCCCATTTTACAGATGAGGAAACTGAGGTGTCAATAGTCAACACAGTAAGGGCTTGAGGCAGTATTTGAACATAAATCATCTCATTCCAAGTCAGGGTATTTATATATTGTAACACTTAACTGTTGTACTTATTAAAGATTACTAAGATGCCATAGGGAATTTTGGAAATAGAGATAACCTTTTTTTTTTTGTTTCAAATTAATAATTTGAAGTAGTGTTTTTTATGAGTTTTCATAGATAAAGAATTCATCACTAAGTGGCCAGATACTAGTATTTTGAATGTTTTTAACATGTGATCTTTGTCATTTCTGACAAAAATATGGTTGTCTGGTACTTAGTTTTATATTCACAGCCAGAATGATTTATTTTAGAGAGCTAATTTCCTTTATTCTAGCTGTAATGCAGATGTGTTATTGTGAATCATTGATTGCAGTGCATGATTAAAATTGTGAATCATACTTTTCTAAGGTCAGTTAAACTTGAATACATTCCTGTTTGGAATATCTTATTGATAAGTTAATGTTACCCCCTATTACTTCTAAAATGTTTACTAATTCAAAGACAAAAATTCTTGATTAGAGCTGATTTGAAATAGAAAGTTAAGCATTCTTGGAATTAATAAGATACTGTTAAATCTAGTAGTGACTATCACGTATGTGAGTAATTCTTGTGTTTTAAAATTTCTTTTAAGGTATATGAATTTCGGGGCAGCTAGGTGGCGCAGTGGATAGAGCACCAGCCCTGAAGTCAGGAGGACCTGGGTTCAAATCTGGTCTCAGACACTTAACATTCCCTAGCTGTGTGACCCTGGGCAAGTCACTTAACCCCATTTGCCTCAGCAAAAAAGCAAAAAAAAAAAATAAATAAAGTATATGAATTTCTTGTGGCTTATTGAGATTAATGGGTTCTGCTTTTTTCAACAAGTTCCTTTATCCTCCTTTCTGGTAACCAAGACTCATAGAAAATGAATAAAAAGTTTTAATTTAATTTTTTTTTTTTTTTTTTTTTTTTTTTTTTACAGAAATAATATGCCTCTATTAGGATCAGGTTCTGAATTAAAAAAACTTTTTTTCTTGGTTACATGGCATGTTAATGTCAGTTTAAAGATACAAATCTAGATGCTTTTTCAGCACTATGAGTTTAAAAATGTAATTTAATTAAAAATGAAATACTGTTGTAATATATTCTTGTAGGGTTAGATATTTTCCTCAACTTTTTAAGAAGCAGCAACCTGTTTAGTCATTCAGTTGATTCATTCAAAAGTAGTTTAAAATGAAAGATGAACATGGCATGGAAGATGGATTTAGGGGTACTCATTTTGGTTCTTTCTTTTTAAAGAAAACACCTCATTTTTTTTTCAGAAGAGAATTGCTTTTAAATATGAATCTTAGAGCTGAGACTTCAGAAGTAATTTAACTGAAATCCTTTGTTTTAAACTCAAAAGTACGTAAGTGTCAAACTCAAGGAGAAATATAAATGGGCCACATAAGGAGGGGAGAGGAGGTAGTAGTATATGTAGGTATATCTACTTAGTTTTAAAATGTAACAACTATATTGCATTTTTATTTTGTTAAATATTTCCAAATTTTATATTTTATTTTTCCAATTACATGTAAAAATAATTTTTAATATTTAGAAAAAAATTGGAATTCCAAATTCTTTCCCTTCTCCTTTCTATTGAGAAGGCAAACAGTTTGCCTTCTCAATACATGTACAGTTATACAAGTACAGTCATGCAAAACATTCTGTATTAGTTGTGTTGTGAAAGAACACAAACCAAAAACAAACCAAACAAACAAGAAAAATAAAGTTTAAACAAATATGCTTTGATGTGCATTCAGAATCCATCAGTTCTTTCTCTGGAGGAAGATAGTATTTTTCATCATAAGCCTTTGAAATGGTCTTAGATAATTTTATTTCTGAGAATAGCTAAGTCAGTCACAGCTGATCATCTTATAATATTTTGTTCCTGAGTACATGTTTTGGTTCTGCTCATTAGTTCTTGTAAACCTTTTCATATTTTTCTGATATCAACAAACTCATTTTTTTTTTGCTTTTTTTAAAATTAAAACTTTTTATTTGCAAAGCATATGTTGGGTAATTTTTCAACATTGACTCTTGCAAAGCCTTCTGTTACAAATTTTTCCTTCCTTCCCCTCACCCTTCTCCCCTAACTGGTAGGTAGTCTAATACATGTTAATTATGTTAAAAAAAGATCGAATATATGTATACATATTTATACAGTTATCTTGCTGTACAAGAAAAATTGGATCTACAGAAAAAAAAACTGAGAAGGGAAACAAAATGCAAGCAAACATCAACAGAAAGTGTGAAAATGCTATGTTCACACTCAGATCCCACAGGCCTCTCCCTGGGTGTATATGGCTTTCTTCATGACTGAACAATTGGAACTGGTTTGAAGCATCTCATTGTTGAAGAGAACCATGTCCATCAGAATTGATCATCATATACTCTTGTTGTTGCTGTGTATAATGATCTTCTGGTTCCGCTCATTTCACTCAGCGTTAGTTCATGCAGGTCTCTCTAGGCCTCTCTGAAATCATCCTGTTGGTCGTTTCTTACAGAACAATAATATTCCATAATATTCATATACCATATTTTATTCACCATTCTCCACTTGATGGGCACCCATTCAGTTTCCAGTTTCTAGCCACTACAAAAAGGGCTGCCACAAACATTTTTGCAGAGGTGGGTCCCTTCCTTCCTTTAAGATCTCTTTGGGATATAGGCCCAGTAGAAACACTGCTGGGTCAAAAGGTATGCAGAATTTGATAACTTTCTGAGCATAGTTCCAAATTGTTTTCCAGAATGGCTGGATCCATTGACAGTTCCACCAACAATGCATCAGTGTCCCAGCCTTCCCACATCCCCTCCAGCATTCCTCATTATCTTTTCCTGTCATCTTAGCCAATCTGAGAGGTATATACTGGTATCTCAGAGTTGTCTTAATTTGCATTCTCTGATTAATAGTGATTTGGAGCACCTTTTCATATGAGTAGAAATAGTTTTAATTTCATCATCTGAAAATTGACCGTTTATATCCTTTGACCATTTATCAATTAGAGAGTAGCTTGAATTCTTCTAAATTTGAATCAATTCTCTATATATTTTAGAAATGAGGCCTTTATCAGAACCCTTAAATGTAAAAATGATTTCTCAATTTATTGCTTCCCTCCTAATCTTGTCTGCATTAGTTTTGTTTGTACAAAAACTTTTTAACTTAATATAATCAAAATTATCTATCTGGTGTTCAGTTAAAAGTTCCAGTTCTTCTTTGGATACAAATTCCTTTCTTCTCCACAGGTCTGAGAGGTAAACTATCCTATGTTCCTGGAATTTGCTTATAATATCACTGTAAATCATGAACCCATTTAGATCTTATCTTGGTGTATGTGGTGTTAGGTGTGGGTCAAGCCCTAGTGAGTTCTTATCCCAAAAGCTGGGGTCTTTGGGTTTGTCAATCACTAGATTATATAGTTATTGCCTATTTTGTCCTGTGATCCTTTCCTATTCCACTGATCAACTACTCTATTTCTTAGTACCAAATGATTTTGATGACTGCTGCTTTATAATAAGAGTTTTAGATCTGGCATAGGTAGGCCACCTTCATCAGCATTTTTTCCCCCCTTAATTCCTTTGAACTTTGCAACTATTTTTGTAGATCTGTAAAATAATTTCTTGGGAGTTTGATTGGTATGGCACTAAATAAATAAGTTAATTTGAGTAGTATTGTCATTTTTATTATATTTGCTTGACCTACCCATGAGCACTTGATATTTTTCCAACTGATTAGATCTGACTTTATTTGTGTGAAAGTGTTTTGTACCTTAGTTCATATAGTTCCTGACTTTCCCTTGGCAGATAGATTCCCAAATATTTTATACTATCCATATCGATAGTTATTTTGAATGGAATTTCTTTTTGTATCTCTTGCTGCTGAACTTTGTTGGTAATATATAAAAATGCTGATGATTTATGTGGTTTTATTTTGTATCCTGCAACTTTGGTGAAGTTGTGAATTGTTTCTAGTAGTTTTTTTAGTTGAGTCTCTAGGTATACCATCATATCATCTGCAAAGAGTGATAATTTGGTTTCCTCATTACCTACTCTTAATTCCTTTAATCTCTTTTTCTTCTCTTACTGCCAAAGCTAATATTTCTAATACAATATTAAATAGTAATGGTGACAGTGGGCAGCCTTGTTTCACTCTTCATCTTATTGGGAATGGTTCTACTTTGTCCCCATTACATATGATGCTTACTGATGGTTTTAAATAGCTACTACTGATCATTTTAAGGAAAAGCCCATTTATTCCTACTCTCTAGTGTTTTTAATAGGAATGGGTGTTGGATTTTATCAAATGCTTTTTCTGCATATATTGAGATAATCACATTATTTTTGTTAGTTTGGTTATTAATATAGTTGATTATGCTGATAGTTTTCCTAATATTGAACCAGTCCTGCATTCCTGGTATAAATCCTACTTGGTCATAGTGTGTTATCCTGGGGATAACTTTCTGTAATCTCGTTGCTAATATTTTATTTAAGATTTTTGCATCAATATTCGTTAGGGAAATTGATCTATAGTTTTCTTTCTCTGTTTTCATTTAACCTGATTTAGCTGTCAGTCTCATATCTCTATCATAAAAGGAATTTGTTAGAACACCTTCTTTCCCTATTTTTTTCAAATGGTTTATATAGTATTGAAATTAATTGTTCTTTGAATGTTTGGTAGAATTTACACGTAAATCCGTATGGCCTTGGAGATTTTTTCTCAGGGAGTTGATTAATAGCTTGTTCTATTTCTTTTTCTAAAATGGGGCTATTTAAATAATTTATTTCCTCTTCTGTTAACTTGGGCAATCTACATTTTTGTAGATATTCCTCCATTTCATTTAGATTATCAAATTTATTGGCATAAAGTTGGGCAAAGTAACTCCTAATTATTGCTCTAATTTTCTCTTCATTGGTGGAAAGTTCTCCCTTTTCATTTTTGAGACTAACAATTTGATTTTCTTCTTTCCTTTTTCTAACTAAATTAACTAAAAGCTTATTTATTTTGTTGGTTTTTTCATAAAACCAACTCTTAGTTTTATTTATTATTTCAATAGTTTTTTATTTTCAATTTTATTAATCTCTCCTTTTATTTTCAGAGTTTCCAATTTGATATTTAATTGAAACGCATTATTTCTTAAAGCACAGTGATAATTTTGGCACAATCATATACGACAACTTGTTCAACCATTCTCCAATTAATGGACATCCCCTCAATTTTTAATTCTTTGTCACCACTCAGAAAGCTGCTGTAAATATATTTGTACACATTGGTCCTTTTCCTTTTTGTTATTTATCTCTTTGGAATACCGATCCGAAATGGTGGTATTGGTGGGTTAAAGAATATGCATGGTTTTAGAGCCTTTTGGGAATACTTTCAAATTGCACCCTAGAATGGTTGAATCAATTCACACTTCCACCAATAGTGCATTCTCATTTTTCCCACATTCCACATCTGTCATTTTCCTTTTCCATAATATTAACCAATATAATGGCACCTCAGAATTACTATGTTTGCATTTCTCTAATAAGTAGTGAGTTAGAGAATTTTTTTCATATAATTATAAATAGCTTTGATAATTTCATCTGAAAGCTCTTGAGAGTTACTTTTTCAGTGAATTTTATATCTCCTCCACTTGGCCAAATCTGCCTTTTGTTTATCAGTGTATTTTTGTGCCTCTTTTTACTATTTGGCCTATTCTGTATTGTTAAAATGTTATTTTCTTCAGTATTTTTTTTCTTTGTGCTATCTTTACCAAACTGCTGACTCTTTTCATGATTTTTTTGCATCACATTTCTTTTCCCAGTTTTTCTTCTTCCTCTCACTTTTGATATTCAAAATTCTTTTTAGCCTTAGACCAACTCACATTTTTCTTTCAAGGCTTTGACTATATAGCAGTTTTGACATTATCTTCTTTTGAGTTTGTATTTTGAGCTTCTTGCTCACTATAATAACTTCTATGCTCATTTTCCCAGCCTATTTCTTGCCTTTTAACTTTATGTTAAAGTTGGGCCTTCACTCTCAGGGTAGAAGGGGCATTGTGCTAAGCTTCACATGTTTTGTGCAGCTGTTTTCAGAGCTTGTTCTGGGAGCCTATATGTTCTCAGTTCTTCTAAAGTTGCCACCCAAGTTTATGCTATAAATATAAGTGGAGATTGCCCTAAATATTCCACTTGAACACAAAACAGATACTGAGAAAAGGATAAAAAGGTATGTTTTTTGGAAGTAGTGGTGTTTGTTTCCCTAGAGATAATTTAGTTTAGCATCAGTTTTGAGCATTATTTCCTCAGTGAATGACAGTTCAGAATTTGGTTTAAAATTAGTAAGAAGGTTATTTGGAAATAGTACTTGAAAATAGATGCCATGATATTTCATAATTGGGATGAGATGAATTTGTTCTAAAAGGGCTAGTAGGTGTAAATTACTGTACCCATTGTCAATGATATTTGAAAGATATTGCAGAATGGGAAAGATATCCTAGAACTAAGTAAAGGTAAATGTCTTGATGTTCAAAATAATAGTATTCTTTTCCATTTATAACTTGTTTAACTGTTACGAAGTTGAAGGACAGCCTTTTCATATTTTAATTCTTTGGCGCCTCAAAAAGAACTATAAATATTTTTGTGTATTCTTAGATGGAGTTTGTTTTGCTGAGGACTAATTCCTATTTTAATCTGTCTTCTAATTTTCCCTTTTCTCCTTTTTCTCTTATTTTCCTTTTGAATGAAATGTATTTTTGTATCCAACTATGTGTATATATTCTTTCCTCCTTTGACCACTTAAGATGAGAATTAGTTACAAATTACATATTTGTATAGAGTTCTGGTTGGTTGCATGTTGTCCTTTGTTCTTGAGAGAACCAAAATTACTTTATTGTTAAGAGTCCTGTGTGTCCAATTGTGGCTGATCAGGCCAATTCAAGTCCAACATGTTCTCCCATAGTTTGGGCACAAATAGTTTCTATGAACATTTTTGTCTATTTCACATTTCTTCTGAGCTAATTCAGTTCTGTTTTATTTATAAAATACAGCACCTTCTTCAGTGTGTTGTCCAGTGTATTCCATGTCACATAATCAATTCTAAAGTTCTCAAGTGTGTTCTTGTTTTGTTTTTTCTGATCACCTTGTAAGTACTTGCCCTGTTTTGACTTCTTCATAAAATAAGTCTTTTTGGCAAGCATACATTTGACATTCGAACAACATGGCCACCCCAATGGTGTTGTGCTCTCTGCATTAGAATTTGGAGGTTGGCACTTTGGTTCGAGAAAGACCTTAGTGTCTGGTATTTTATCCTGCCAGGTGATCTTCATTATCTTCTTAAGCCAATTCAAATGGAAGTGATTGAGTTTCCTGGCATGGCCTGGTAACTGTCCAGGTTTCACAGGTGTACAGCAAAGATGTCAACACAACGGGGATTTGTAGACCTTTTTTTTTTTTTTGGCTGAATGATCCCTTAGGGGGTATTGTGTATTTTTTTAAAATTTTTTAAAATTTAATTTAATTTTATTTGTATAACATATGTGTGGGTAATTCCTCAACATTAACCCTTACATAGCTTTCTGTTACAAATTTTTTCCCCCAACTCCCCGCCCCTCCTCTAGATGGCAGGATATCCACTACATGTTAATTATGTTAAAATACTTGACAAATCGAATATATGTATACATATTTCCAAACTTATCATTGTTGTGCAAGAAAAATCTTATCTACACGAAAGACATATCAGATAAAGGAAACACAATGTAAGCAAACATCAATCAAGAGTATGAGAATGTTATGTTGTGGTCCACATTTCATATCCCTCTCTCTGGGTGTATATGGCTTTCTTCAGTGAACAATTGGAAGTGGTTTGAAACATTTCATTGTTGAAGGGAGCCACGTCCATCAGAATTGATCGGTAGACCTTCTTTTTAATAGTCGAATATCTATCCTGTCCCAAACTTTCCTTCAGAACCTCCCAAATACTGAGCTAGCTGATTATGTGAGATAATTTTCCTTTCTTTTTCTCACCTACTTCCCCAATCTCCTCAGATTTACTCCTCTTCTCTTCTCTTTTTGATTGTACTTTGCCTTTGTCAGATTTCATCTGTTATTAGTGTTACAGATTTGGTTCAGGTTCAGGGCCCCAAAAGCTTGTTCCTAAGCTTGAAGAGTGTCCAGAGGAAGGTGACCAGGGTGAAGGGTCTCAAAATTATGTCATAAAGATTGATTGAAGGAACGGAACTAGAGATGTTTAATACTCAGCTGCCTTCCTTTCCACAGTCCTTCTCCTGTGCCTAGAATGAATTCTCTTATTGTGCCTGTCTCAGTTTCCCTCAAGTTACTGTCTCAGTTTCCCTCAAGTTACTGTCTCAGTCTCCCTCAATTACTGTCTCAGTTTCCCTCAGTTGCTGTATGAGTCTCCCTCAATTGCTGTTTCAGTCTCCCTTAATTGCTGTCCCAGAATAGTAATCCTCACTTCCTGACCTTCAGAAATAATTGGACTCACATTCCAAGGGAATCATAAAACCTCCAGATGGTCAGCCTTGACCTACCCCTTATCTATGAGTCTTCTTTGACAAGGCTTCTTACTCCTACCTGTCAGAACTGAATTTAGGGTGTCCTTGGACACCAGATGTGCTCAGCTGTTCCCATGAGTTCTTTTTTTCCCCTGGGCCATGGAGATATAAAACTAGTGTTCCCCATCAGTGAAGTGCTGAGTACTTTGTATTCAGTCAGCTGACGTGTGTCAGTCTCTGGCCTGGACATGAGTCCCACCAGTCCTGATCCATAGCTATGGATTCTGAACTCTCAATTAACATCAGTAAAGCATTACCTATGATACTGACTCAATTTCTCCCTGAGCATTACATTCTCACCTCCATTTCTTACCATTACTTCCTTCAAAAGATTCTATTCAGTATCTCTTCTTATATAAATATTTTCTATTGGGCTTCTCTCTCCTCTTCTCTTCCCTCATTACTCAATTACTTATGTATATACTTGTTTTCCCCAATATAAAACAAGCTCCTTCAGAGCAGGGGCTATTTTGTCTTTGTCTTTGTATTCCCAGCCAAGCACTTAGTAGACACAAAATAGATGCTTTTGGATTGATTGACCTTGGGATGAGGGGGAGTGATTAGTTTTCAGGTAGTTGAAGAGTTGTCATGGGAAGGATATAATAAATGAGCCTTGTTCTACTTGGCCTTAGAAGGCAAAAGTAGGAGTGTTAAGTAGAAATTAGAACCAATTTTATACTTGAGTCAAGAAAAGCTTTCCAGCAGTTATCCAAAATTGAAAAGGGTTACTTCAGGTAGTAAACAGGACGTTGCCTTACTGAATGTCTTGGTAGAGACTTATTTTAGAAAAGATTGTTGTTCGGGTACATGCAGTTAGAACTGAACTTCAGGTGGACATAGGCAGCAGTGGTTATAAAGACAAAAATCACAGAGGGAGTGGTGGTATAATTGCATAGTGATCTTTAGCAGATCATTTCTGGACTAGGTTGTTTTTCAGAACTGGAACTTGATACAATTTAATCTGAGTTGGTTATCTGGCGTAGCTGGGGAAAATTCTGGATTCAGTATGTTAATACTGCAAGAAACTTCAAATTTATTACATTTTAAGCTAAGATTAATGAATGTACTAAGAAGCAGACTTTATGAAATTTAATAGGTAATTTAGAAATTTAAGGAAAATGTTGGGTATTTGGAGTTAGAGAAACTGAAGGCTAAAGAGGCTACATTGAAAGATACACTTAGCTTAAGTAATGTTCAGTTTTATCTGATAACCCAGGTCTGGCTTGTTCTGGATAGTAAGGAAGCTGAAGCAAATCAAGGTGATTAGTAAAGTCATTAACCATTCCATTTTCATAGTATTCTCACACACATGTCCATATATACAGGTGGGGGGAGTGGGATAGAGAAATAACTAAATTTTTTCTGTAGAGTTAGGGTCTTGGCTCTATGATTTCATTTATGTAGGAACTCCTGCATGAAGAAACATTTCTGTGCAGATCATCACCTCTTTTGCTTCCTCTCATTTTAAAATGGCATAGGACTCTCCTGTAGAAGTTGGAAGTGGTACTAAAGCCATGCCTTCTTAACTCTGGGGTCAGCTCTCCATCTATCATTTGTTTTCTTGTTCTTTTTGTTTAAATGGAATACTACCATGTCTTCAAAGTCAGAAGTATTAAGCTTCAATAGCATAAAAATGCATTAAAACTTTAGGGTACCCCATTTTAACTTCTGTGGGCTTCAGTTTCCTTATTAAAATAAAGGGAGCATCAGAATGAAGATAAGAGAATGTAGAAGGAAAATTTTCTCTTTATTACTCATTTAGAGAAAACCCATAAGCCCTGTCCTGATTATTTTTCCTTCTTGAGGCATGAGATATTTTAATGTAGCCTCTTTAACAACTTCAGTTTCTATAACTCCAAATACCTAATATATTCCTTAAATTTTTATCTATTGAATTTCATAAGTTCTGTTTCTTGATACATTCATAAATTTTAGCTTCAAATGGTAATAATTTGAATATTTATATTTGTTTTCTGAAGTATGTTAAACTAAAATTTCTTTAAAAAATTTGTGTAGATAAAAGCTGCAACTAGTTCTTACAAGGAATATATATATATGCATATATATGTATGTATGTATGTATGGTAATATTTCACACTTTTACTTTCTGGAATATTACCAGGAAGGAAAATAAAGCAGAAAAGGCTTCTGAGAATTTGAAATAATTGTCTTAAAACTCCGTGCCAAGGAAGTAGAAACTGAGTGGATGCTTATCAGTTGGAGATTAGTTGAATAAGTTATACAAATGTAATGGAATATTGTTATTCTATAAGAAATGATCAGCAGTATGATTTTAGAAAGGCCTGGAGAGACTTGCATGAATTGATGCTAAATGAAATGAGTAGAACAAAGAGAACATTGTACACAGCAACAATAAGATTATGTGATGATCAGTTCTGATGGCTGTGGCTCTTTTCAACAATGAGGTGATTGAAGCCAATTCCAATAGACTATGATGAAGAGAGCCATCTGCATCCAGAAAGATAATTGAATGTGGATCACGATGTCATTTTTATTTTTTTAACCTTTTTTTGTTGTTTGCTTTATGTTTTTCTCATTTTTCCTTTTGATCTGATTTTTCTTGTGCAGCATGATAAACGTGGAAATCTGTATAGAAAAAATGTATAGAAGGATTGTACATATCTAATATGTAGGATTACTTGCTCTTTAGGAGAGGCGATTTCGGAAAGGAAGGAGAAAAATTTGGAACACAAGGTTTTGCAAGGGTGAATGTTGAAAACTATCTGCATGTATTTTGAAAATAAAAAGTTATTATTAAAAAAAAAACAACTCTAGCACTAAAATCATATCCTAGGCTATCTCGACCTTTTTTATTCTTGTATGTGTACATGTACATATTTCAGTGAACAAAAATCTATTCCTTCTTGCTTCTATTCCCCATTATCCCTATTTAAGGAAATTAAAAAAAATAACATGTATGAAAATTCTTAGTTTTCAAAATTATTTGTCTTCAATAGTGTTATAAAAATTGCTTTTCTGGTTTGGCATTCCTCAGCTTATTCTATATCATTTCATATCAGTCTTCCCCAGTTTCTCTGAATCTCTTTTTATTAATTTCTTAACAGGTGATCCTTAGTAGCTAGAAGGGCTTTGATTTAGAGATCTCTAATTACTGTAAACTCTCTGGAAGTCTAGTTACTCCCTAAGGCAAGCTGGGAAAAGTTCTGATAGAATTGTACATGGACCTTTTAGTTTTGATTTGTGCATGCCTTAGGCCTTGGTTGAATTCCTTGTTCAGTTCCTTGCTTTGACAAATACTGTTACTGTATGCAGTCAGAAGGCCAAGTTATGATG